>LNAC01000458.1:888890-953801 GCA_002007465.1 Ailurus styani | reverse complement strand
GAAAAAAAAGTATTGGCGTATGAGGGTATTTATAGGAGCAATGTTTGTGTTGGAAGAAAAAAGAGAGGGAGGAAGGGAGAGAGGATAAAGGAAAGAAAACCTAACTCTCCATCTGTAAAGGAATGGGGGAAATGCTTGACTAAATCACAGTATGTATGTATGTACAATGGGATATTATGTATCCATTAAAAATGAGTTATATTTTATCTGTTAGCTGAAGGGATGTATATTATATATGATTCAGGGGGTATAAAGGAGGCTTATACTTTATTAGCTGAAGCAATGTATATTATATATTATTTGTGAGGTATAAAGGAGGTTACAAGGTGATGTGTAGAATGGGTTCTATTTTTTGAAGAAACACTAGTTGCTTGTCTATGTCTTGGAGGGTAGGGTAGGGCAAACCCACATTATCAATAATGGTCATCTTAGTGGGTGATGATGATAGCAAGAGTTGGGGGGCTTCATCATTATGAAAATATATTGTGAAATTTTGTGCATATTATAGCAATCATATGTATTCTGACAATTAAATAATAATGTTATAAAGAAAAATAAGGGAAGAAAAATGAAATATGAAGAACAAACTGATAAAGCTATAAGAAGAAAATGCCCAGGAAGTGTTATGAGTTCTAAAAAATCTTCAAGGAAGAGATAATTCCCATGTTATAAAAGCTACTGCAGAGCCTAGGAAAAATGGAAACCTTCCAGTTTAATTCTTGGAAGCTAGATTTACCAAGATAACAAAACTGAAAAAGAAAATTAGACTGATTATTCATGCAAAAATCTAAAACATTAGCAAATTGAATCAGTATATTTAAAGGATAAGGCAAGATGATCAAGTTGAATTATCCTAGTAAAACAAGGTACCTTAACATTAGAAAATGTGTTAATATAACTGACAACCTCGACAGAGTAAAGGAAAAAACTATAGATGCTGAAAAATGATTTGATAAAATTCAGTAGTAATTTCTAATTTTTTTAAAGATTTTATTTATTTGAGAGAGAGTGAGAGAGCGCAGGAGCAGGGAGGAGGGGCAGAGGGTGACAGAGAAGCAGACTCGCCGCTGAGCTGGGAGCCCCAGTGCAGGGCATGATCCCTTGGGATCATGACCTGAGCCCAAGGCAGACACTTAACTAACCGTACCGCCCAGGTACCCCTCTAATTTTTTTTTTAAAAGCTCAGTAGCCAAATAGGAATATTAAGGATCTTGCTTTCAGTTGATACATCACGCTGCTATATTTCCTGTGCCCTAAAATCCAGCCCTTGCTCATCTGTATAGACAGGAAGAGTCCTTCCCTTCTCCTGATGCATCTGTTGCTTTCCTGCTGAAATTGACTCACAGGAACCTCAGCAAGAAGTTTGGGGGAAGGTGTGGAGTGAGTTCAAGGAATGTGTTCCTCTGTTTCCATCCCTGCAAGGTCACCTGTGCTGTCACTGTACCTCTCAGGGCATTTGACCCCCCCAGGACTCTTGCCCTCATGGCTCTGGTAATCATTCCCTCCATTGTTTCTTTAACTCAGGTTGATGAACGTGCTGTTGCTTCTAAGCCCTGGGTTGCTACACTAGCCTTTATGGTATTCTGCACCCACATCTTTCTAAGTAGATTCTCTTTATTCACAGTAGCCTTACTCTATAAAGTCATCAAGAACACTGAATTAGGCATACTAAACCACTCTCCCCGAGGAGATGTAGGGTTCGAGTCCTGCAAGACTTTGGTCACAATGTTTTTGTCAACTGATCAATACAGAACCATGTTTTACACCTGTTTTCTGCCTAAAGACACCTTATATAATATATGCTGTTGGTTTATGAACATTGAGCTCATGGCCAACAACACTGTAGCTCATGCCTGAATGAAGCTTGTGGAACACACACATTTTTTCAGCACATTGCAGCTGTTCTGTGTTTAGGGACACTAGACAGTGCTTCAGCACTATGCTTGGAGGCCCTTTTAAACAGCAAAATGGTCAACAAAAGTACAAACATCCAAAAAAGGTGTCACCAAGTCAACTGTGAAAAGACACTTGTTAGCAGCAGGAGAGCTGAAACAAGACCGCAGAGTGTGCCTTGTTCTGCTTCAGCTGGGAGGGTGCATGTCAGTTACAAGTAAATTTTAACAAGCAGGCGAATTTGCAAGTATGGAATCATGAACAAGGAGGATTAATTCTAGTCCCTTCATAAACAGCTTCTTCTTGGACTATGCTATTTCAGAATGCCATTGGTTTCTTACTGGAAGTCTGACTGCATAGGTGTATGTGCTAGAGATCTACTGCAAATGCCATATCAAGTGGTAAAAAATTAGAAGTATTGCAATTAAAAGAACAACAAAAAAAGGGAAAGGCTGCTGTACCATTCATTTTTCTGGAAATCTTTAGCCAATGTGATAAGAAATAGAAATATTGGGAAGAGAAGACAAAAATGTCTTTGACATAGTTTGACATGATTATACACCCATAAAATCCAAAAGAATGCATTAAAACCTATTTATCCAATAAAACCATATCAGTGTGGATAGGTATAAAATCAGCATGTCAAAAGTAATAACTTCCCTGTATGCTAACCAAAGTCAGTTAGAAGATGTAATTGAAAAAAAAATCCATTCACAACACCAACGAAGTCTCTACAATTCCTGGGAATAAACCCAACAAGCAAAATACAACACTCGTTACATTTTATTAAAGGACAAAAAGGAGCATCTGAATAAATGGAGAGTTAAATCATGTTCCCAGTTTGGATGACCTAATATATTTAAAATGTCAATTGTCCCCAAATTAATCTGTAAATTCATTGCAATTCCAGCCAAAACTCCCTTTCCCAGCCAAATCTTCCAGCCCATCTCAAATGTTTTCAAAAATTCATTTGGAAGAGAGTATGCACCAGACCAGCAAAGGCTCCTTTGAAAAAGAAGAGTAATGAAGACATCAAAGTACATTATAAGTTATAGTAATTTTCAAAATGTGACATAAGGGTGAGGAATAAATAAATCTCTTAAATATAGAGTCCAGAAGATAGAGCCCTGAATCAGACCTATGTATATACAAGAATTTAGTAAATGACAAAGGTGATATTTTGAATCACAAAGTAAAAAAATTTAATAAATGATGCTGGAAAATAAGTGGTAGAAAAGGTATCTCCAACCCATATTCTAAAAGACAATTATATATATATATATATACATATATATATATAAATGGTATATAAGTAATTCCTACAAATCAGTAAGAGAAAGCACAAAAGAAAAATGGGCAGTGGGCAAAGGATGTGAAAAAACAATTGCAAGAAAAACTTACAAATGACCAACAGCTAAATGAAAAAATCCTCAATTTCAATAGCAATCAGGGAAATGAAAATCAAATAGGAATGAGCTATCGTTTCCAACCATCAGTTTGGCAAAAATTGGAAAGACTGATAATAGCAAGTGTTAATGAGGAAGTGGGGAAATGGATTTTCCTGCACTGTGGATGGTTCAGCTGTTGTGGAGAGCAACATAGTGGTAAAAATTAAAATGTTAAATACACATACCTAATGATCCAAAAATGCATTTCTGGCTATCTAATATAGAGAAATATTCTCACATAAGCTCAAAGAAATATTGTTAAAGTACAAAAATTAGAAACCATTAATGTCCATTAAAAGTAGTGTGGTTAAATATGCTGTTATACACTGTGGGTCAGTGTAGCAATTTTTAAAAAAAATCTGGATCAATATATACCAGCATTATGAAAATATATGCTGTGCAACGTAATATATGTTAAATTAAAAAAAATCCGCACAGATCATTTATTTCTTTTTATTTATATAAGCATATATGTAAACATATAGAAAAATAGTCACATCAAATTAATAAGCAGATGGCTCCTCTAGGAAAGTGAATGAGATTGAAAGCCATCAAGAGATTTTGGCTTTATTTTTAATTTTTAAAGTTTAATCGTAACAAAAATAACAAAATTTATATCCTAACCATTTTCAAATGTAGCGTTCAGTAGTGTGAATGAAGTATATTCACACCGTTGCACAACAGATCTCCAGAAGTGTTTCATCTTGCAAAAGCGAAACTCTGTGCCCAGTAAACACCAGCTCCGCACCTCCCCTCCCTCCCCCTCCCACCAGCAACTACATTCTGCTTTCTGGTGCTATGAATTTGACTGCTTTAGATGCCTCATATAGGAGAAATCATAGAGTCTTTGTCTTTTTGTGATTGGCTTATTTCACTTAGCATCATGTCTTTAAGGTTCATCCATGTTGCACCACGTGTCTGAACTTCCTTCTTTTTTAAGGCTGAATCATATTCTACTGTATGTATGTACGACTTTTCATGTATTCCTTTGTTCATAGATGGACACTTGGGTTGCTTCTGTCTTTTGACTATTGTGAATAGTGCTGCTAGGAATATAGATGTGCAAATATCTCTTTGAGACCCTGCTTTCCTTTTTTCTGAATATGTATCCAGAAGTGGGATTTTGCTGAACTATTTGGTAGTTCGAGTTTTAATTTTTTGAGGAACCACCATACTGTCTTGTTTTATTTTATCACCTAAACATTTCACAGCAAGAGCATACTTATGTATTATTTATGTAAATAAAGGTAAAGGAAAAAATAAGTTTAGATAAGCAGAGTTCAAAAGACATCAAGCACCAAGTCAGTAGTGATTCTGATGACAGCTAAGAATGGGCAGGCTTGGGGTACCTGGGTGGCTCAGTCGCTAAATGTCTACCTTAGGCTCAGCTCATTATCCCAGGGTCCTGCTCAGCAGGATGCCTGCTTCTCTTCCCCCACTCCCTCTGCTGGTGTTCCCTCTCTCGCTGTGTCTCTCTCTGTCAAATAAATAGATAAAATCTTTAAAAAAATTAAAAAAGAGAATGGGTAGGTTTGTCAGTCTCTGACCTACCCAAAGGCCTGCAAATGGAAGATGCTGAAAACTATGAATCTTGCATTTTAATTAGCATTACAGATTGTTTTATTGTTCATAAATAGCCACTAGCTTGCCTTGGAGAGGCTTATGTAGGCCTGGGCATGTGGCTTGCTTTGGCCCATGAAATGCGAGCAAAAGTACAGAGAGCCAATGTGTGGTTTTCTGTGTCCTCTTTACCCCCTGCCATGATAAGCAGCAATGTCTAAGGAGAGGCCACTGTGGCAGCTGGGATCCCCAGGGGAGGACAAGTGCGGTAGAGCAGCAGCCAACCTTAAATGCACGTGAAGTGTGAGAGAGTTATCTCCTGGGGGTTGAAGATGACTGGATTTATTTTTGATGCCACAGGACAGTCTGTCTCATGCACGATGTATATTTAAACCCCTTCATCTACATGAAGTCTGTGGGCTTTGAATAGGAATCTGTAAACTTGAGGCCTCTTTTCTGGCAGCCTTTGGTCCTATTCAGAAGATCTGTAGACATTGGCTTCAGTGACATGGAAAATACCAACACCACGTCTCCACGCTGTATCTCAGGGACCCAGCCGTACAGCCCAGAATGTGGCACCTCACAAATCATCCAGAGCCCTTTTAGCCTGCATGGGACAGTGGGTCTAGCTCTCATCACTCCCTGGAGTCTAGATATAATTAGGACAGTTTTTTTTTTTAATTTTATTTATTCATTTGACACAGAGAGAGAGATTACAAGTAGGCAGAGAGGCAGGCAGAGAGAGAGGAGAGAGGAGGAAGCAGGCTCCCCGCTGAGCAGAGAGCCCGATGCGGGCCTCGATCCCAGGACCCTGGGATCATGACCTGAGCCGAAGGCAGCGGCCTTAACCCACTGAGCCACCCAGGCGCCCTAATTAGGACAGTTTTAGATGCAGTAGGAATAAACCCAAAGAAAGTACACCCACTCTGTCCCATCGAAAACCTTATTATGTCTCCAGCTCATGAACCATCTTGCAAAGTGTGGCTTTGAGAGAATTTACCCAAATGTGAGCTGTGGATCTGCTGGTGATGGGGAACCATCAACCCATTGTCTCTGGAACAATGGCCAGCACAGTCTACTGTAACTGCTTCCGGAGTACTGTCTCTCCTGGAAAAGGACAATCAGCTTCACGCGGATAGGATCATACATCTCTGCTCTGCCTGCACAGTTGTACCTCATGGGCACTAGTCCAGTTCAGGGTGAAGGTGAAGCCCGGTCCCGAGCTTAACTGCATTCTGTGAGATGGCTAAAAAGTTTCCTTGATATTAGTTAGTTGGCTCAGTCTTTTTTTTTTTTTTTTTAACCAGTGAAGTTCTGACGGATGATTATGCAAGAAAAGTATTTTAGACAAGCCGTGGCAAAAGAGAACTGAATCATTACAAGAATTAATCATGACTGGTCAAAAATGAGCCCTGATGTTAGCTCCATGAAAGCAGCTATTAAATCAAGGGCATTGGATTCTTCTAGTTAATTTTCTCATTTTCTGGCCTATCCCCAGCTGGCTTGAAATGCTAACAGAGTCACTGAGAAATTGATGGCAAATCCAAACATTGTACAAAATCCACAGGACTTCAGGGTTTCTGCGATGAAACAGTCATTTTTAAGCAAGTGTAGATCCTCACTAAAAACATCCTAAGAGTGTGGTTTTACTGTCTCAAAGAAGATCCGTGATGTCAAAGATGAGGTCTACTTAAGGGTATGTTTTCTCTTAACATTCCTTTATGTCCTGTTGGGAGTTCCCCACAGTGCAGCATTAATTAGTGTTTTCCTAATTAGCATCTTTCAATCTTTTAAGACAAGAGTGTTCTGGAGTGAAGCATGGTGCACTGGGGGCTTGGAATTCGGAATTCTCCCTCTGACTTCACCACTGACTAACAGGATCTTGGGCAAGTCAGAGCATCTCTGGCCTCATTTTTTGTCTATAAAATGAGGGTAAAATAATTATGGCTCATTAATATTATCTGATTTGTTAGGACAAATGTCATGACCACATCAGCATAAAATTTGGATGAGACTGAGAAGTGGATCAGAAACACTTAATTAGGAAGGTGAAGGAAGAGAAGGATTGCAGCTGGACCCTCTTGCCTTGTGCCCTGACAAGGGCTTCACCAGCATGCCAGGGACAGGGGCAGAGGACAGAACCATTCTTCGTAACTGTTATTTGAAATTGTGGTATATTTGGCTATTTGGCTATATTTAAGTTAACTTTAGTAAGTTACATAACACATTATGATGTATATTATTATACGTCATGTATTACGATTCTAGATAAAGATAGGTAGATGATAGATGGATGGATAGATAGATAGATGATAGAAAGAATGATGTTTCACTTGTTTGGTTGATTTTTTTTTTTTTTGGTCTTTTTAAGTTAGAGGAACTCTCTGGATGGTGTTAAGGAAAAAGATCTGCATCAAGATCGATCTAATTCAGATATTTTGATCAATGAACCACTTCCATTCCCCATTCTGACTACGTGTTGGATGGATAAGGCAGACCCAGCGAACACCGCTCTTTAATTATGGGAACATAACAGGGATCATTTTGATATGGCATCCCTTCACATCTAAACCTTTTCAAATGGACATGTAACACTGATATCGCCAATTGGCAGAGCACTAGGTACTTTTTTCAGACAATTTTTGTGTTACAGCCTAGATACAATTATAAAATTCAGGGGAACTATAAGCCTTATCACCAGGCACTCGCATGCAGTAAATAAATATACTCAGCATTATTTAAATTATATTTCTTTTCGGAAAACAAACAACAACAGAAGCTGGAAACAGTAACTGACCAAAAAAAAAAGGGAGTGATGGTTAGAATGATCAAAAACAGAATCTTCACTAGTAGAAGTGGTTCTTATTTATATCCAGTCTTTGCGAGCATTCTTTAGTTTACATAAAATCAGCTTGGGCTTCATCAACTCTGCTGAAAGAAAAAGAAGATGAAAAACACCTGTAGCCACGAGCAAGTGATCCAGAGGGGACAGAGTCTTTAGTTACGTCACGAATTTCCAAAGGCATATCTATCACACGAGCTCGCAGAACATAAAAAGACACTGGAGAATACCCAACTTAAAGTGCTAATAAAAAAAGAGCACAAAAGGTTTCATTCACCAACAATCTCTATTTCCTTTGATTTACAGTTTTCGGAAAGCAACAGTGTCATTCAACTGCAGGGTCACAGAGCCGCCTTCCGGTGGAATGTTGATTAGGTGGCCTGCCGTGACGTACATGCAAAATGAGTGGATGACAGCCAACTCCTCATTACCACGGGCACGGCAGACACCGTGATCAAGCAAAACATGTTCCCAGGGAGCAGGGCCTGTCATGGTGCGGGGGCTGCTGCCCACAGAGCTTGCTGCTGACTTTGATTCAGACATCCTCCCAACTAATACCTTTTTTTGCCAAAGGAAGAGAACATTATGCAGATAACACAAAATGATAACGAATCAGCCCAGGGCTTCGCTCAAATCCCTTCTTCCTGCTTCCTGAGAGGCATTTTCTGGAATTCCCATCTGGAAAACTTAGGCCACCTCCTCCATCAGTTACTGCATTGGTCATGGAATGACAAGTAGTTTTCGCTTCTCTTGGAATTGTTGAGTAGAGGTGACAAAAAGGGGTTGGGAGGGACACTTTCATTGTTTTGGCAGTGTTTGATCTCTTAAGTTAGCTGAGGAGGACTTGGGATCATTGTCTTCTTCTTTATGCCTTTTTTTCTTTTTGCATATCCTAACTATTATTTCTTTTTGCATATCCTAACTATTATTTTTTAAGAAAAGTAGACTCAAATACAAGGGCTAAGGGCTAGTGTGATCCTCTTAAGTTATTTATGTCTGTGTCCCCTTTTCTTTGCTTCAGGCAAGAATTTTTTCATGCAATTAAAATTTTTTCCACTCATCAAACATTCCATGCTATTTTAAAAATTATAAAGATAAACATAGAAACAAAGAGCAAAGACAAAGAAGTAGTTCTTTTTGGGCCCTTGTTCTAGCTTCCCTCCCCTCCTCACAGATACCCACTCTGTCTGGCTCTGTGCATCTCCTTCCAGACCATTTCCTGTATCTATATATGCATATATTTACAAATATATAAATATAAATTAATGTAAGTATAGTGTCAGTTTTCACCTATGCATCCTGGGCATTGATCACTTAAGGTCAGCATCTTGAAGAAAGGACTGATGCCCTGGATTAGAAGAGACAGGAATGTCTGAAAGGAAAACTTGAATGAGAGAGAGAGATAGCTATGATCTTAGTGGGAAAATATTTGAAGAGAACCATGACTGGTTAAACTCACCCTAGACTGTGTGCCCAGAGACTTGTCCAGGACATTCAAAGTGAGGGACCAAGGTGGGCAACCATCCCAAGCTGGGGTCCTTAGAAACTTTTTGGTCAGTTGTGCCTGGAGTACCAGCATGTGCCTTGGCTCAAGGGCTGGTGGCTGAGAGGTGGAACCTGAATGACCTAGGCATGCACAGGACAAAGCTGAGCAAAGAGGCTGGTTTTATGACTGAAGCTGAGTCCAAAGACGCTGTGCATGTGAATAGTTTATAATTAAGGTGAAGTAGCTTTTAATAAGGGTCATGAGTTGGGTGAATCCCTGCTGAGGGAAGCATGGGTCACAGAGGAAGAAAGCAAGGCTGTGGTCCCATAGTCCAACCTAAAGAAGGGGTCCCCTTTTATCCCATAGATACTAATGAAGATATAAGTCAAATAAGTGATAGATATAAGTCGAATCTTGGAGAGCCTGCCATTTTGTGGCTGTCTTTGGGACAAAACTCTTTATCCTTTGACTCCATAAGAATGAGTATCTCCTGACGCGGGGGAGACTTGCCACCTGCGACAGGGGATCTGTAAACACCTATGCAAACAGTGAGTGAAGAGCCAGGTGTCCTGTCTCTTGACACTTCCAGGTTCTTTGTGCACACGTGCGCGCGCGTGCACATGTGTGCGTGCGTGTGTGTGCGTGTTTCCTTACTCTTCCCTTACACTTCTTTCTTCCTCCTTCGTGTATGTAAAACAGAATCCCTTAGTGTATTTTCTTTCTGGTACGACCTTTTTTTTAAACTGGGTATAATAATCTACGTACCATAACATTCAGCCTTTTAAGGTGCACAGTTCTGTGGCCTTAGCATAGACTCCTTAGCAGAGCCCGTTTTTCTTCCAGGTGCTGCAGGCTGTTTTCCATAGAGGCTCTTTGGAGGAGCAACGGTCTTCCTGTATTTGTTTCCCCCTGGCAAAGAAGGGCCGCAAGAAAGCGGGAAGTCGGCTCTTCCCTGTGGCTGCTTCTGCCCCAGCCCGCATAGCCTCCCACCTGCGCTTGATTGACGCGCTGATGCCCACTGGCTTCTGCTACGCCAAGAGCGCACTTCGCTCAGATTCATGGTGTCTGATGGAGGGAGAGAGCTAATTCACGCAGACTCTATTGATTTTTGCCATCTTCTTACTCCCTTTTTCCCTAGAGGGACAGTTAGGAAATAGCTAACAATCCTTGAAGCCAAACTGAGTTTCTGAATTCATTGCATTCTTAAAATAGTGGACAAGAAATAAAAAATCAGGCCTCAGAAATATCACATAGAAGCAAATCATGTTCCTGTCTGATGGTGAGGCAGTGCTGCAAATCCATAGCTTCAGGGATGACATATGCAGAGAAAGGATATTTCTTGATGTTAAAAAAATAATGGGCTGGCTTGTACAAGTGAGTATCTTTCTCCTTGAAACTAATTAGACAGTTCAGGAAGCCTTGTCAGGGAAGGAATATCTGGTATTTGTCTGGTTCCCTGCACAAAATAATAATCCAGTGGCCTAAAATAACCATGGGTGCACATAATTTTATGAGAATACAATAAACAGAATTCCAAATTAGCAAAACATTAAGAACTAAGGAGCGGTTATTTGCTTTCCCAAACAATTTGGCACTTTTGTCCTGCTGCAACTTTGTTGCATTGGATGTGGCTGACAGCAGCAAATAGGTCAGAGAATGCAGAAATGGCCACTAAAAATTCTGAGTCATAGCATGAACAGCCCAGACTGTAGAGTAAGACAGAGCCTCAGCAAACTAAGGACCATAAGTATTAGGTGATTACCCAAGTTCATGTGTCAATTCAGAGCGGATTTTTGCATTTTAAATTGACATTACTGGAAACTTCCCTCCATAAAAGCTCATGAAAACTACAGCTTCTGGAGTTTCTGTGAAGTTGAGAGGCTGAGAAAAATGCTAAACTAACTTTACTGGTTTTAGACAGCTGCTTGTCTCCCCGTGCAGCACTGAAAAACCACCAGACACCAAACTCTTCCTCACATAGCTACATGAACTAGGCAAGGGATGGGGGGTGAGTCAGAGTCCCCTGGGGAGCTTATTAAAAATACAGAGGCCTGGGTCCCCTGCCTCGAACCTCTGAAATTTTAACAAGCTCCCTAGATGATCCTGAAGCATACCAATATTTGAGAACCTCTAACACAGTAAAAACAGTTTGAGATTTGAAATCAAGTAGACAGGAGTTCTGATCAAGAGTCCACCATTCTGTGACCTTGAGCAAGCTCCTGCCCTCTGAGCAACTTTTACCCAGCTTGCAGGGCTCTTACAGGGAGGATTAAGTTAATGACATGTGTTGAGTGTTTATCTCAGGGCCCGACAACCAGGGCATGAATAATAAGTGTTACTTCCTATGTTAGTCTGCTCTGGCTCCCATAGCAAACTGTCACATACTGGGGGGCTTAAACAACAGGAGGGTATTTTCTCCCAGTTCTGAAGTTGGAGGTCCAAGATCAACGTGTTGGTAGGTTTGGTTTTCTGGAGGCTTCTCTCCTTGGCTCTCAGATGGCACCTTCTTGCTAAGTCCTCACATGGTGGCTTCTCTGTCCCAGTGTCCTGGTGTCCCTTCTTCTTCTTATAAGGACATTAGTTCTGTTGAGTTAGGGCCCCACCCTTACAACCTCATTTAACCCTAATTACCTCTTTAAAGGCTCCATCTTCAAATGCAGTCATGTTGGGGCTCAAGGTATCACATATGCATTTTTGGGAGGGGGTACATAATTCAGTCCATAATGCTTTCTTTTGCCCAATCCTTTTTACCTACACTCCTTCCCTTTCCCATCAGCGTTGGCCATGGCTTATGTTTGAATGATCTGTAACTCAAAGGAGTAATTTTGCAATACTTACTTGATAAAAGCACTGGTTGAAGGTGAGGGTGAGGATGGGGTGTGGGTATTTTGCTGTGAAGGCCACTGCTTCGTGGGCATCCAGTCCCCAGAACCCTGGCCCGAAAATATAACAGAGACTCTACTCTTAGCTCAAGGATCCGAAAACTCTCACCACTTAACATCTCATTAAAAATATATATATACTAAAAAGTAACCTAGATGAAGAAGGTACAGAATCTCCGTGTACAGATTTTAAGTTCTTTCTGAAAGGTACTTTTCCCCCGTTAAGACAGAACACGGCAGAGAAAAAGAAAAGTCCTTTTCAATTTCCTAAGTGGAAAGCTTAACTTTGTGATATATTATTTCCTGACAGAGTGGTTACTTAGCACCTATTTTTAGAGTCCATAGTATTCCATTTCAGACAAGCGAGGCTTCATTCGAAGCAGAGGCTGCCTCTCCCTTCCCCGCTGCCCAGTGTCTCCTCCATGGCTGCATACGCAGTTCCGCAGAGGCCAGCAGCCTCATGATAGAATCTGTGATGTGAATTTCATTCATTCTGAAGTTATAGGGCAACACCTTGCTGCCTCAGAATCCATTCCTGATGTAACTGGCAACACTCTGAAATGAGTCAGTCCATGAATCACTTGAGATGAAGTTAGAAATCTCCAGCCACCACGTTGTCCTCTTATGCATATTAGAATGAATTAAATTTTCTGGCCTAGACTATGAATTACATCTCTTTTCCAATTATGTTCCTTGGCTATATGTTTTTTTTCCATAAAACTGAAGCAGGCTTCTAAAAATACATACATTCATTATGTATCTTCCTCTGCTTGATTGAAAATATTGCCACTATGATTACTCTGAATTATAAATGACATATGAATGAAGAAGGCTGGGAATGGTTATGTATTTATAAAATGTAATGAATATTTTTTCTTTGATAACTTAAGCGGGATTAAGGCTCCAGGTTGGGGCATTTCTGATGCATTATTGACAGGACCATTGTGGCCTCCGCAGTGACTTGAAACAGGCAAAAAACCCATGCTCTGGGCCCATCTCCCTTTTTGTTTGCCCCATTCCTGGGAAAAGAGCCGTACGGTTCAATTCTAAAATGTCAGTTCCCAAAGACAACTTAGCATCTCTGAATTCCATCCCCTCTGTTTTCCTCAACTTTTAATTAAACCGAAGTCAAACACAATTTTCCAGCACCGTCCCATGGAGATGCAAGGTGTAATCAATTTCCTGCCCCTAGGCTCAGCCATGTGATCTGCTCTGGCCAGTGGGATGTTAACAGATAACGACACAAAAACTTTGAGAGTGCTAATGTGGTTGGGCCTCTTGTATATCGGCTATTGCTATGAGAATATGTCTGGACCAGGCTGGTGGGTCTAGGAAGAGGAAAAGGCACGTGTGATCAGAATTGCTTCAGCCAAGCCTAGAGCAGACCTCCCTGTCTGCTCTGTGGGTAATTGAATGAGCCCAGCCAAGATCAGCAAAACCACCTCACCCAGCCCAGCCTAGATCAGCCAAAAGCCAGCCAACTCACAGATATGTGAATTCGAAAAATAAATGACTGTCATTTGTAAGTCATTGAGTTTGGGGATGGTGCATGATACAGTATTTTGGAAGCAATGACTGATAAGTTTGGTCACTGGTTTTGTATTGTCATCTGCCAGATCTCTCCATTGTAAAAATTCTTTTTAATCTTTATAATTTATAAGTAATCTGCAGGATGACAGGAAAATGCCATGTGAATATCCAGTATCCAAGAACATTTTGCTCAATTATTTCAGTAGTCATTCATGATCCTGCCTGAAGCACTTATTACACTGAGACTCGCTGGGATTCCATCTACACTGACCAGCTAGTGTGCTTTTGTAAAGAAGCCCTTTTCCTCCCGTACTTTTATTTTAGTGCCAATATAAACTCATGAGTTCTCTCTTATTCCATACATCATAAAACATTACTGGTGTTATTCTTTTTGATGTTCAAACCTGTCCCAAGTTTGGCCAGTGGGAACTCCTTCAAGGCACTTCCTGTGCCCTTTTCAAATGTCTCCTGTACTCTCAAAGCACTTCCTTGTCTGTAGCAGTGTAAGACCTCCTCTCTTGCTGGATTTCGTCGTTCAAGACTTTTGTATCAACGTTTGTGAAGGATATTGGTCTGCAGTTTCCTTGCAATGTCCTTATCCTGTTTTGGTATCAGAAGAGTGTGAGCCCTCCACCTCTGTCTTTAGGAAAGAACTTGTGTAAAATTGGTATTATTTCTTCCTTAAATATTTGGTGGAAGTCGTCAAGGAAGTTATCTGGGACTGGAATGGTTTTTGTAGGAAGAATGTGAACTATAAATTTAATTTGTTTGCTAGCTATAGGGCTATTCAATGATCTGTTTCTTCTTGAGTGAGTTTTGAGAGTTTATGTCTTTCAAGGAATTTGTCCATTTCATGTAGGTCATGAAATGTATTAGAATAACATTGTTCCTAATTTTGTTACTATTCTTTTAATATCTGTAAGATACATAGTGATGTCACGTCTTTCATTCCTGTTATCAGTAATTTATATCTTTCTTTTTTTTCTTAGTGTGCCTAGGGGTTTATCAACTTTAATATTATCTTCAAAGAATCCATTTTTTATTTTGCTGATTTTCTCTAGTATTTTTCTGTTTCCAACTTCATTGATTTCTGCATCTTATTCTTTCTTTTCTTATGCTGGGATTAGGTTTAATTTGATCTTTATTTCCTGAATTGTTAAGGTGGAAGCTTATACCATTAGTTTAAAGACGTTTCTAATGTGAGCACTTAATGCTAATACATTTCTCTTTAAACATTGGTTTGACTGTATCCCACAAATTTTGATGTTGTATTTTAAGTTTCATTTGGTTCAAAATATTTATTGAAATTCTCTTGAAATATATACTTTGATCTATGTATTTTTTTAAAGTCTGTTGTTTAATTTCAAAATATGTGGGGATTTTATAGCTATTAATTTTGTTTTATTACATTGTGGTCAGAGAAGTACTTTGTATGATGTCAATTTCTTTAAATTTAAGGTATGTTTTGGAGCACAGAATGTGGTCTGTCTCCGCAAAAGTTCCATGTTAACTTGAAAAGTATGTGTTCTGTTTTTGGGTGGAGTATTTGGGGATGCCATTTAGGTCAGGTTAATTGTTTAGGTCTTCTCTCTGCATATTGATGGTCTATCTATTTGTTCTATCAAATAGAAGAAAGAGAAGTGTTGAGTCTCCAACTATTATTGTGGACCTAGCTATTTCTTCTTTAAGTCTCATTTATTTTAGAACTATGTTTTTTGGTTCATACACATTTGAGATTGTTACATTGCCGTGGGGAATTGACTTTTATTATTATGTAATGTCTCTCTTTTTTCTTAAGATTTTATATATTTATTTGAGAGAGAGAGAGAGAGAGCATGAGCAGGGGGAGGGGCAGAGGGAGAAGCAGACTCCCTGCTGAGCAGGGAGCCCGACATGGGGCTCAATCCCAGGACCCTGGGGTCTTGACCTGAGCCAAAGACAGACACTTAACTGACTGAGCCACCCAGGCGACCCTGTAATGTCCTTCTTTATCTTCTAATTTTCATTGTTCTGGGTCTCTTTTATCTGATATTAATACAGTCACTTCAACATTTCACAATGATATTTACATGGAGTAACTCTTCCCATTCTTCTACTTTTAATCTGTCATTATCATTATATTCACAATGTGTTTCTTATGGATGGCATGCAGTTGTTTTGAATCCAACCTGACACTACTGTTTAACTGGCATGCTTGGATGTCTTATCTTCAATATTTTAATGTATTAATATAATTGGATTTACATATGCCATTTTGTTATTTGTCCCTTCTAATTTTTGTTCCTCTGTTCCCCTTTTTCCTGTCTTATTCTGCATTACCTAAACATTTTAGTGTTCTGTTGTAATTAATTAAATTTTAGTGTTCTGTATAATTAATTAAATTTTTCTTAGATTTACTTATTTTAGAAACAGAGAGAGAGAGAGAGAGAGCATGAATGGGGGGAGAAGAGGGAGAGAGAACCTCAAACAGACTCCACAATGAGTTCAGAGCCTGACACGAGGCTGTCTCACGACTATGAAGATCATGACCTGAGCTGAAACCTAGAGACAGATGCTTAACCAACTGCACCACTCAGGTACCCCTGTTTCAATTTATTTATTGGCCTTTTACCTCTCTCTTTATATTCTTAATGATTGCTGTAAGATTTTTGTGTACCTTTTTAGTCTAGATTTGGTATTTTAGCACTCCAGATAAAATGTAGAAGGTTTACAAAAATTGATTCCTTTATTCTCTCCCCCTTTATTTTATAGTTGTTGTATGAATTGTATCTATATATGCTGAACTTGTCTTTCTTCATAAGTATAAATTTTTGTGTTCAACAGTCATAAATATTTTATTTTATTTTATTTTATTTTATTTTATTTTATTTTATTTTATTTTATTTTAGAGAGTAAGAGGGAGAAGCAGACTCCCCACTGAGCAGAGCTCCCAATGTGGGGCCCAGTCCCAGTACCCTGAGATCATGGCCTGAGCTGAAGGCAGATGCTTAACCGACTGAGTTTCCCATGCACCCTTCAACAGTCATAAATATTTTGAAGAACTTTAGAGGGAAAAAGTCACCTATTGTATTTTTTGCCCAGATATTTATCACTTTGGTTGTTTTTCCTTTGTTCCTGGATTCCATTTTCTTGCTGGTGTCATTTCTCTTCAGCCTGGGGAACTTTAGCATTTCTTTTAGAGAATATGTGTTGACGATCATCTGACTTTCCTTTCATCTGAGAATGTCTTTATTTTACCTCCATTCCTAAAAAATAGCTTCGCTGGATATAAAAGTCCAGATTGCCAGTCCTTCCACTACTTTAAAAATATTATTTTGTTGTTACCGTATTTACCCACAATGCTATATGTGTTTCAAAGTACCCAGGTGAAAGCACCTATAATTAGTGTGGGGACTGAGCTGCTGGGGTGTTTGTTCTCGGTGTTTTGCACACCTGAGCCTCAGAGGGAGTCTTCTCTATGCTCTTCCCCCTCCCTCAGGGATACATGGCTGCTATTTGTTACTCAGTGAGATTAATGGTAGGCAAAGCGACAAGTTCTTGGATCACCTGGTGCATCCTCAGTCTTAGGCAGGCCTTACTTGAACTTCGGAGGTAAGGCTTTCTCAGTAGTCCTGTCTCCATCCCCAAGAGCAGACAGCTCTGCAGTGTATTGGTGGGTGGTCTTGGGTGAGAGAGAGCTCCCTGTCCCTCTCCCAGGGGTAGCAGACTTCTGCTTTGTGTCAATACAAGACCCTTGGCCTGAGTAGTTTTACAATCCTCCCCCTGGGCAGTTGGCTCTTACTTCCACTCAGTCCTCAGTATGGGCTGGGATGGGCTTGGAGGGTTTCCTGCCCCTCCTCCAACAGAAGTGAGTTTCTGCTTCTGTCTCTCCAATATCAACTGCTTTTCCTCTGGACAAAGTGTTTTCTGCCCCACTCCCAGCATCAGACAGCTTTTGTTTCTATTCCTTCCCCAGAAGCCCTGATTCTTCTACTGGGTCTTTGGGGGCATGATGAGAATGTCAGGCAAGTGGGCAGGATTTTGTGCCTGCATGTCACTGAAGGGGACACCCTCAGGTCCCCAGCTCTGCCCCAGTCTTTCTTGTGAACATTTGATAGAGACCTACGGAAAAGAGTTTATGAGTAAGTTTGAATGCCCCTTGCATTTAGGGCTCTCAGGGACTCTAACCTGTCATGCCAAGTCTATATTTGGTCTTGAAGAATGCATTACATTTGAGCTGTTTTCTTATTCTTGCAGCCTGACAAAGGTGAAATAGTCCACATATACATCTTTCTTGGAAGGCTAATCACCCACTGGAATTTAGTTCAGTTTTTCGCCTTCCAACCTTAACTCTCAAATGAGCCCAGAGAGAGTTATGATTTTATAGATTGTCAAGACTTTCTGTTATTATTAGGGTGGAAGCAATGTTCCTTTATAGCTTGCTACCTCCTAAGCAGAACTGCAATCCTCATCCCTGGGGTGTTGGTCTATAATGGTCTCTTTATGATTATGTTCCTTTTTTTAAAAAGATTTGTTTATTTGGGAGAGAGAGAGAGAGAGAGAGAGAGAGAGAGAGAGTGAGCACATGTGTGCACAGGGTGGGAGTTGGGAGGTGGAGAGTCAGAGGGAGAGGGAGAGACAGAATCTCCAGCAGACTCCCCACTCATCGAGGAGTCTGATGCAGGGCTTGATCCCATGACCCTGAGATCATGACCTGAACTGAAATCAAGAGTTGGATGCTTAATCACTGAGCTACCCAGGTACCCCTCTTTATAATTATATTCTTAATATTATGTTGATGCAATTTTGATTTCCTCTTTAACCCCAGAAATATAAGGTGTATATAACGGTATGTGTGTGTTACTTAAGAGAATTAGAGATTTTTTGTGGCAGTGATTTTTAGTTTAATAGTATAGTGATTAGATTGTGTTATTTGTACCTGTTTTTTATATACTTATTAAGGCCTTTCTTCTGTTTAAAGTTTGAAGATACTCAAAATAGATGCTTTTAAAAAAATTAAGACATTTTTGACAGCAGTTCTAGGTTCACAAAAAAATTGAGGGAAAGGTACAGAGATTTCCCATATACCCTCTACCCTTTCATATACGTAGCACATGGGTACTTTAAAAAGCTTTAAAATCTGTTTTATGGTATAGAAGTTGCATTATGCCATTAAAAAATAGTCACATCTTTTATATCCAAAATTATTATTATTTGTAAAGATTTTATTTATTTATTTGAGAGGGAGAGAGAGAGCATGTGGGCAAGTGGGAGGAGGAGCAGAGGCAGAGGAAGAACCAGACTCCCCACTGAGCAGGGAGCCCAAAGTGGGGCTCCATCCCGGACCCTGAGATCATGACCTGAGCCAAAGACAAACGCTTAACCAACTGAGCCACCCAGGCACCCCCAAAATTATTTTTTATCTCCCTAATCTTTAAAGGACTAAGTAAAAGATAGTCCACATGTCAGGCCTCAAGATGGAAGAAAGGACAAAGAAGAACCAGCCAAGGGAGTGTTCCAGGAGACTATTAGGAAAGATTCCTGGAATCTGCCACACACACAAGAATTTCAACTTACCTAGCATTTGCCAGAATTTAGTCCTATGGTCACACTTACTGCAAGAGAAGCTGAGATATATTGTCTTAATCAGTGTAGCTATGTGCCTAGCTAAAATTTTATTCTATGGAAGAACACTAAAGACCTGAAAAGGCATAGCATACTTGTGGAAACCACAAGAAAATTGGAGCTGGGTCCTCATGTGAGTGAGATAGCTTGGTAGATCAGTTACAAGATAAGGAGGGCCGACATCGTGAAGTCTTGTAATGCCGAGGTGGCAGCTATAATCCTGTAGACGGTCAGTGAAGGTCCCGAGAGGAAATGGGTAACACTCTTGAAAGGGGTAAAGTAAGTTTAATGAAGGGACTGTGTACAGGGTATACAGGGCTAAAGAGAACTCACATGGGATGGCCAAGCACCCCAGGGCCAACAACTGCAGGAAGCCATCGTCACCTCTAGGACTGCTGAAGCAAGTGGATAAGCAGGTACTAGAACCCGGCAGTTGTAGTGGTAGGAAGGAGGTCTCAGACAGGAGCTGTGCCCTTGGTAGAGGGACATTGTCCCCACAATGTGAGGCCTGAAAGCAGAACTGGTGCTATAACTTGCAGGGCCCTGTGCCAAATGAAAAAAAGAAAAAGATCACTTATTCAAAAATTAGCAAGAATTCCAAGATGACGCCAGCAGAGTGTTAAACCGAGCCCAGGACCCCGTGCAGCTGTACAGGTCCCGCGAAGCTGGTCTTGCCCAGCAGAGAAGCAGCTGAGGAAGAGTGCCCTAAACTTCTCTCCTCCAGCCCTCTGACCTTTTCCAGTGCCTCCCACTGTCCACACCCAAATGGAGGTCAAAGCTAAGGTGCCTGGGTGAGGCATTCGATGATGGTCAGCCCTGTGGGAGACGGTGGGTAGCGCGGATCTGGAGCACAAGCAGAGAATATCTAGCTTGGCCATGGAGAGCCATGAGAGATTTTTCAGCAGAGTGACATGTCCAATTAGTTTGTAGGAACAACTTTTTGGCATCAGTGTGGAGGATGGAGTGGAGAGCCTGGAGGCAGAAAGACCAATTAGAAGGCTATTATGTAAGTTCCAGAGTTGCTTTCCTCTTTTTTTTTTTAATATCAAAACTCCCAGGAAGAAATAGATTTTGTATTTATAACACTGACCAAGTAATACACACACACACACAGACACGCACACACACACACGTATACGTATGCATATATCTATGTGAAACCCAAAGTCCATGAAACAATACAAAACCTTAGTCAGTGAAACCAGACTTCCCCTTACTAGAAACAAAGTACTCTGTTCATTAAAAAATGCTGGTTCCATATTGCAGAAATCATTTCACAATAGATGTAAATCAAACTGGCTTACTATGTGCCTTAAACTTTTATGTGTGATATATGTCAATTACTTTTCAATGAAACTGTAAAAAAAAAAAAAAAAGACAAACCATGAAATGGATTAAGAGTCACAACTTTTAGCTTAGATAGCATGGGCCTAAGAGTATATAGGTAGACTAATATCCCCCAAAGATGTTCGTATCGTAATCCCCAGGCCCGGAGAATATGTGGCTTCATATAGCAAGAGGGATTTAGCAGAACTGATTACACTGAGGACCTTGAGATGGGAGGTTAGCCTGGATTATCCAGGTGGGCCCATGGTAATCACAAAAGTCCTTCTAAGGGAAAAAGGGAAGAGAAAGGGATGTTGAAGGAAGCAGCATCAAGGTGGTACAGCTGACCATTGTTGGCTTTGAAGATGCAGGAAGGGGACCCTGAGCCAAGCAATGTATTATTCTCTAAGGTAGAAAGGTAAGGCGTAGGATTCTCCCCCGAGGGCTTCAAAGAATGTAGTCTTGTTGATTCATTCTCCACAGTGAGATCCATAGGACTTCTGACCTCCAGAACCATGAGGTAACTGTACAGTGTTTTAAGCTGTAGAGTTTGTGACAATTCATTACAGCAACAAGAAGGAACTAGTACTTGGAAGCAGATAAGGAGAGCCGGAATGAGGCAGTGTCAATGTGGGGATGGATGGAGAGGAGGGGACTTGGTATTCCAGTATGGCCTTTCCTTTTGAGAGATGTGGGGTCTGGGTTATCACTTAGCGGGGAGGGCTGCAAGGCAGATCACAGTTTTCCTGCCTCTAGAGTTTTACATTTGCAGGAGAGTTAAAATGAATGTCAAAGACTTCAAGGGGCAAAAAAATCTCTAAGGGTCCAGGGTAGATCAATAGAATGTGCGCTCAACCTGTGAGCTGATCTGGAAGATGGAAAGAGCCACGTGGATGGCTTCTTTAGTCCTGGCTACTTGAAGAGATGAACCGAACTAGCATTGCTCTTACAGATGACTCTTGGATGTATCTAGAATTCACAAAGCCAAGCAAATAATGTTGCTCTTTCTAGGAATGAAGAAGAAACTGCTCCTGTATGGAAAAGGCCATCAGCCACACGGTGGGACAGGGAGATGAAGGATTTGTACATGGGCAGAGGACCAAATGAGTTTGTACCAGATGTTGTGCCAATAGTAGAACACTGGACAGGTAAGTCAGCAACAGGACCTGGTAATAATCCACTTATATTTATAAGTATAATGATTGATTCGCTTTATAAGTTACTTGCTCTGAAAGCACAAACCATCAAAAAAAAATCTAACAAAAACTAGAAAGCACAAATTAAAATAAACCATTTACAATAGCAAGAGAAAAGATAAAGTATCTAAAAATATCTGAAGATGAGCAATACTTTTACATGCAAGATTATGAAATGTTATAGTAAGTCATAACAAGTGCTAATAAATGAAAAGCTACTCCGCGTTTGTGGATGGCGTGACTGTCTTAAAGATGCCAGATCTCTCCCAAATTACTCTATAAGCTCAGCGCCGTAAGTCATTACTTCAGTGATTGCATACGAGTGTCTGCATGCTTGTATCTATGCCCATGCACGTGTGTGTGGAACTTAACAAGGTAACTCTAAAGTGCGTGTGTAAGAGCAAAGGGTCCAGAATCACTGGGACTATTGCAAGTTTTGCCCTCCCTGATGCCATCTTTTGTTATGAGGCTCTGTCAGCAGGACCCTGTGGTATAGGAGCAAGAAAAGACACACAGGCTGGTGGACAGAACAGCAGCTGATCACGCACCCATACAACTGTGGTCAATGACAAGGGACACCACAACTCAGAAGGAAAGAATGGACGATTCAATAAATGGCCATGAGACAAATGATTACCAATAGGCGAAAACATAAAAACTGGACTCAGATGTGGAAAGGAAAACTTAAAACTTTTAGAAGAAAAATGTAATAGAATTATCTTTTAACATCAAGGAAGGAAATAAAGTTGAAGATTTATGCATACAATAGAAAGGAAACATAGATTCATTCGATTATGCCAAAATTTAGAAACATGAGTGCAGCCAAAGACACCATAAACAACATGAAAAAGTAAACGAAACCTGGGAGAAAATTTTTTTTTTTTATTTGACACAGAGAGAGAGAGAGATCACAAGTAGGCAGAGAGGCAGGCAGAGAGACAAGGAGAGGAGGAAGCAGGCTCCCCGCTGAGCAGAGAGCCCGATGCGGGCCTCGATCCCAGGACGCTGAGATCACGACCTGAGCCGAAAGCAGAGGCTTTAACCCACTGAGCCACCCAGGCGCCCGAGAAAAATTTTAAGTACAGGTAACTAAAAAGGGGTAGCACCCAGAATATGTTAATAATTCTACCTATCGGGATAGGTCAAGCAAGCCAGTAGGTAAGCAGGCAATGGATATTGACTGGCAATTCACCAAAGAAAAAGCCTGAGCAACCAGTAACTTACAATAACATGCTCTACTTCACTAGTCATTGAGGAAATGAAAAGGAAAATGAGATATACCCTCCCACCGTCATCAAAGTGGTCAGTTTTTTTTTTTTTTTAAGATTTTATTTATTCATTTGACACAGAGAGAGAGATTACAAGTAGGCAGAGAGGCAGGCAGAGAGAGGAGAGAGGAGGAAGCAGGCTCCCTGCTGAGCAGAGAGCCCGATGTGGGCCTCGATCCCAGGACCCTGGGATCATGACCTGAGCCGAAGGCAGCGGCTTTAACCCACTGAGCCACCCAGGCGCCCAAAGTGGTCAGTTTTAAAATGTGACAATATCAGGTGTTGGAGAGGTTATAGAGAAAAAGGTACCTTCATACTTTCCTAGGAGGAGTGTAAACCGGTACAAGCATTTTGGAGAAGAATCTGACGGTGTCTAATGAAGCTGGGGAGGTGCATGCTCTTGGATCTGCAACCCCATTCCTGGAGAAGTTTCCTAGAGAAACTCAGGCATGTGTGCAAGGAGACCCCTAATACCTTCTTTCAAGCAGTGTTTGTAGTGGAAACACAATATCCGTCGTTAGGAGACTGGACAAAGAAATAGTGACATAGTCATCCAAAGAAGTACCATAGATAATTAACAATGAATTAACCAGATCCTTGTGTATGGTATGGCTGCAGATAAATCTCAACGATGAACATAATGTGGAAGCAAAAAATTATAGTAAAATACATTTTTTGCATATACAGACATATGTATGAAAATTATAAAAGCATATCAGAAAATGCTAAGCACCAAACTCAGAAGAGTAGTTAGGTCTAGGAAGGAGGGAGGTGAATGGAATGGAGGAGGGTGGGAATGACAGGAGGCTAAATCTGTAATGTCTCCATTATACCTTACACTCATTATTTTATTGTGTACTTTTTAGTTACACATCTTTACGTGCTTGGACAACTGTATTTAAAAACTCAAGCCCTTCACCATGGCAACAAGGCCACCCCTGATCTTGCCCCCTCTGAGGTTGTCTGCCAGCCTTTCCAGTCTCCCTGTCCATCACTCCCATTTACTACTGGGCTCGAGATAGACCACCGTTTTCTCGTTGTTTCCTGAATACCTGCCTTTTCACGGCTGCATACTTTTGCTTATGCTGTTTCGTCCCTCTAAGGTCTTCGCTTCTAGACCCCACCTGGAAAACTATCCATCCTTCCAGATCAGTTTTCATGTATTCTTCCATCCCCGGTGTCCTCCAAGGAAACGCTTCCCAAACTTCAATGTGCATGGGAGTCAGCCTTAGATCTTGTCAAAATTCAGGTTCTGATTCTGTAGGTTTGGGTGGGGCCCCCGCTCTGCCTTGCTAAGAGGGCAATGCCGATGGTGGTATAGGTCTGAGGATCACACTGTGAGTAGCCAGGCCCTCCAGATCCCACCTTCTTCTTGGGCCAAGCTTGAAGCTCCCAGCTGTGGATTTCTGCCCCCTCCTTTGCGTTTCTTTATTACAATATCCATTGCATTGTGCTGGGTCTGTTGGTTTTGTTTTTTTTTTATATCTGTCTTTTTTCCTGAATCTCTGAAAAGTAATGTCTTAAGGGTAGTAATCCTGCCCGGGGCCTCACTGCATTGCCAGCACCCAGCATTCACTTGCTGAATACTTGAAACATTCCAACGTTGGAAGCACAATTGTCTAGTGCACCTCTGGTGAAACCTTATTAAATCTGTTCAAACGTTTCTGTGTTTCATATCCCAGGCCAGTAGCAACAGGTAGGCAGAGCAGTAAATGCATATTGTGTGCAGATCCGGTCTGAATAAGTTCCTAATTACGGTGCTTAGCTGGAGAGAGGAACTGGAAACCCTTAAAAAGGTTCAGAACCCTTAGGGCGGAGAGAGCTTTGGAGATCCAGGGGATTTTAGTTACTTAGTCACAGGGCATGGATTTTGCTCTAAGCATTAAGGTGGCTTATGGGAGGTTTGTAGACCCATTCTAAGAAAATAGGCCTTCTGAGGAAGATTGAAAGGGCAAACGAAGGGCTGCTTGATGACTAACAACCTGGCTGGGCTGCCTCTACCTGCGGGGGCAGCAGGGGCAGGGAGGGTGCAGCCCAGCACGCACTCCCACCTGCCCCCCCTCCATTCCAACTCTGGCACTGCCCCCCCTTGGCGCCTGTGACTCCTTGAGCAACGTACTTCACCTTTCTGGATCCCGGAGAGCCAGCTTTAACAAACCCAGTATTGCATGGACCTAGCTATCCTGAAGAAAGATTCCTTGTTCATCTGAGATTTCATTATAATTGGGTATCCAGTATTTTATCTGACAAAATGATCTGGGCCTCACTTTCTTTATTTCTAAAATGAGATGAGAATGGTAACAGCTTCATCAGGTTGTGAGGTTGAAATGATGTAATATATGGACAGTACTTGGAATAGGACCCAGCTCAGAGTCAGGGCTTACTCAGTAAGGTAGCTTTTTGATTTCTCCCTTACTGGCCGTGTTGTCCTCATCTCTGGCCAGAACCATTCCCATAAGTTCTAACCAGTCACAGCAATTTCAGTTCCTTCTCCTTCCCACTGTCCTGAAGTGTGGCTTGAAAATAGAAATCTGGTCACGTACTTAAAAACCCTACTTACAATCTTCTAATGGCTCCCTGTTGCACATTGGATAAAACCCACATTCCTCAGTTTGGGGGCACTTTCAAGACTTGCACCCACCTTGTCTTTCCAGTGTCTATTACCACCACCCTCCCTCCACCACCCATGCCATGCCTACATCGGACACTGGCTTGCCTCTGTGCCCTTTCTTAGTGGCTCCCTCTACCCAGAATCCCTTTCTTCCATGCCCCCTGATAAGAACCCACTCTGCTTAAGACCACCCCTCAGCAGACTTTTCTACACCCCTACTGTGCACCCCACTTGGACCCCTCCCATCTCCATGCTTGGACTGTCACAGAACTCTATAGAGACCTTTATCTCTTCCTGTCAGACTACAGTCAACTTGTTTCAACTTTTGTATTATATTTTTTTAACAGTGAAATAGATGTATGTGAATTAATATTCATCCACAACCTGGTGCTTTTTGTTAGTATTTGGAGTATCTAATCAAGATCTCCTACATCAAGGGTGGTAGGCAAACATTTAAAAAGTTGCCCAACTTCAAATGTTCTTATTTAAATCTGCACTAGAGGGCGTGCTCTTTGAGTACAGGACATGGAAATAATTTTTAGCTTATAGAATGGGTGGTGGTCAGGATATACAGTGGACCAGAAGAACCTGTATACCAACACTTGTCCTCTTGTGGGCAGAACAGAGAAAGCCCGAGGTCTAAACGCCACTCAGCCCTGGGTCTTGCACTTACTGGAGGCTTCTGCCATCTGATTTGATGGAGTTGATCTATTGTCAGGATACTGTTGCATTTGTCTCTAGTGGAACTTTCATGCAAGGTATTGGAGAGGCTGAAAGAACAGAGACCAAGGACTTCACCAAAATTACAGAATAGGTTGAGAAATGGTTTTTTACCTGCTTGCTAATAAAAGTTGGTTCACCGTGCAGAAAGTGGCTTAAGATGTGCCCTCATTGTAATATACCACCCAGTAGGGAGGTGGTAGGACAAGGGACAGCTGGATCCTTCCTTGTACCCTAATCATTGGGAGCTATGGTCATCCTCCAAAAGGGACTTGATGACCATGAAACCAAATGGGTTTAGGTTGGTTTGCAACACTTTGTCTCTCCAACTAAAGGTGAGCTGAAGAGTTGGGGCCTATGTTAGTCATCTTTGCCTCCAGCCCCTCCCCCTGCAGCTGTCCCAACAGAAGGCACTCAGTATGGAAGGATCTACAAGACCCTTATTGCTGAGCCAGCTTCCAAACGTTGAGGACAAACTCAGACATCTGATGAGCAAATATGACCGGGGTGAAAACATATAGGAAAACAAAGGAGATACGAGAAAGTTACCTTTTGATATTTTTCCTTGAAATTTATTCCCTAAGGAATAGCTTTCTCTCTTGAGAATTCATGATATATAACATTCCATTAGTGTTAAAGGCTTGAATAATCTTGAAAAAATAAATTCCCCCTCAGGCACTTTACCTCTCGGGACTCTTCCTCAAACCTGTGACCTTAGTCTAATCAAGAGAAAACTTCACCCAAACCCAAATTAAGCAACATTTTACAGGGACGCCTGGGTGGCTCAGTTGGTTAAGCAGCCGGTGGGTCATGATCTTGCGGTCCTTGGATTGAGCCCAGCATCAGCCTTTGTGCCCTCTGCCCCTCCCCCTGCTCACACACACGCCCTCTTGCTCTCAAATAAATAAATCTTAAACAACAACAGCAAAAGCAGCAATGTTTTACAAACGATCTGGCCAGCATTCTTAAAAATTGTCCAGTTCATGAATAAACAAGGAAAGACTGAGAAACTCAAGATCAAAGAAGCCTAAAGAGACAAATTAAGTGCAGTGCAGGATCCTGGTTGAGATCTCAGAACAGAAAAAAGGACATTAGTGAAAAAAAAATGGATAAAATCCAGATGTATCTAGGAGTTTCATTGATGGTACTGTACTGATGTTAATTTCTTAGTTTTGACAAATGTACCATGGTGATACAGACGTAAAGTTAGTCGAAAGTGCGTGAAGGGTATCTGGAAACTCTGCATTTGTCANCTGATTTGTTGAGAGCATAACTCATTGGATATAAACATGAAATGATTTTATTCTTTCCAATAACTGGCCCTTGATAAAGTCCGTGTTGAACTCTCCTTTCTAACTAAGGACCAGGTGCCCTCATCACACCAATTTGACCACAACCCATTAGTTTCCATCATTCTTGGTTACTAAAATGTTCCATATTGTCCTCTAAAACTCAGTCTTTATCGTGAAAATGTCTTCATTCTTTTTTAAAGATTTTTTTTTTTTTATTCATTTGACACAGAGAGAGAGATCACAAGTAGGCAGAGAGGCAGGCAGAGAGAGAGGAGAGAGGAGGAAGCAGGCTCTCTGCCGAGCAGAGAGCCTGATGTGGGCCTCAATCCCAGGACCCTGGGATCATGACCTGAGCCGAAGGCAGCGGCTTTAACCCACTGAGCCACCCAGGCGCCCAGCATTTGTCATTTTTCTGTGTAACTCTCATTATTCTAAAATAAAAAGGTTATTTAAAAAAGAAACAAATTTTAAAATAAGGTAAATATTTGACTAATTGGTAGCAATCAAGACGAATCTTGTTTTGACAATAATAAAGTCGAAAACTTAAAGGTAAGTCCTATGTGCCAAGGAGAACCACCCGCATCAGGCTGGGCCTGATCCTGACCACTCGGCCCCATGCTTCCTACCAGCTTTTCAGCTAGAATCTTGTTTAAACTTGGTTAATCTACATTGCTTTGTTAAAGGATAGATGGCTAGCTATGGTGTAGAATCAGCTTTAGGGGAAGTGCGAGAACTTCTTTGGGGTTAAGCCTACAAAGCTAGAGGCATAGAGAATCACAAACATCACAACATCCAATCCCTTTCTGCTAATAAATATTAAAATAAACACAAAGACCTATTCCCTTCAAGCGCCTGCCACGGTACTTAACTCATATGAATAGTTGTTAGGCTTCATTTTGTTATAACCCAGTTTGGAGTTGCCCAGTTACTTTGATGAGAAGAAAAAATACATCCAAAGTGGATAGGAAACACAGCTCTTTTTGCTGATGTTGGCTTTGGGGCCTTTATTTTAAGTCTGGGTTGAGGGAAACTAGTAATTTTTAAGTAGATCATTTCCAGTGCAGCTATTCCGTATGCTTGTTGATATAAACAAATGAAACAATTGAATGAGTACTGAATGTTATACAATGAGTGTTTATAATATAATTTTTTCTCATTATAAAATTAATAATTTCCTCTATAGAAAACACAGATATCACATAGGTGGGGGAAAAAAAAAGGTCATACCTCCTGTATGATCCCACAACCCAGAGACAAGTAACATTAACATAATGGTGAACTTCCACTTCATGCATATATAGATTTTTTTACACAACTAGAATAATACTATACAAACAACCTTTAAATGATTGTTCCATTAATCAGTTTTCTGATTTTAAAAGTAATAACTAATAATAGCCAGGGGGCACCTGGGTAACTTAGTTGGTTAAGTGGCTGGCTCTTAATTTTGGCTGGGTCGTGATCTCAGAGGCCTGGGATTGAGCCCTTCCTGGGGCTCTGGGCTCAGAGGGGAGTCTGTTTTAGGATTCTCTCTCCCTCCTCCACTCTCAAATAAATAAATAAATGACTTTAAAATAATAATAATAATAGCCAGTACTTATGTAGCACTTACTACGAGCCAGGTGGGATTCTAGGGCCTTACATATATTAACTCATTAAATCCTCACAACAGTCCTGTAAGCTGGTTGCTATCTTCAACCTCATTTTACAGATGAAGAGACGAGACACATGGGTTAAGTATCTTGCTCAGGATCATATACATTTTGATATTTGATCAAACCATTTTACATGGACGAGCTAGGATGTGCCCCACCCAGTGTGGCTCTAGAGCCCAGACCCCTAATCATGCTATTCCAGTTGTTTCCCATCCCTTCATCTACAAAGTGTGAAACTGGGGGAGCCAGCCTCCAAAATGATGCTCACCTTCTGGAATTCATTCCCTTGTGTTGTCCCCTTCCAGGACTCAGGATGAGTCTGTGTGGCTAATAGAATATTGTGGAAGTGACCATGTGTGACATCTGGGGCTAGGTCACAAAAGGCCTTGCAGCCATTCCCCTGGATTTCAAGGGTAGCACTGACTCCGGGGGAAGTCAGCGGCTATGTTGTGAAGACACTCAAGGATAATGTGCAGAGGAACCCACTTGTTGGTGATAGAACTCCAAGAATGAAATCTTGCCATTTGTGACAACAAGGATGGACCTCAAGGGCATTTTGCTAAATATGTCAGAGAAAGCTGGATACCGTATGATCTCTCTTATATGTGGAATCTTAAAAATGAATCAAAGAAATAAAGCTCATAGATACAGAGAGCAGATAGGTGGTTGCCAGAGATGGGAGTGGGGGAGGGGGTGGGAGAAATTAGTGAACTGTTTTTGTTTATAATTTAAATAAATTGCATTTTAGGGGTGTCTGAGTGGCTCAGTTGGTTAAGCATCTGCCTTCTGCTCACGTCATGATCTCAGGGTCCTGGGATCAAGCCCCATGTCAGGTTCCGTGTTCAGGAGGGAGTCTGCTTCTCCCTCTCTCTTCTCCCTCTACCCTTCCCTTCTCCCTGTGCTGATGCTCTCTCTCTCTCTCTCAAATAAATAAATAAAATCTTTAAATAAATAAATAATTTGCCTTAGCTATGACACCAAAAGTATCAAGTAACAAAAGAAAAATTATCTGGATTAGACTTCATTAAAATTTAATGTTTTGTGCTTCGAAGTATACTATCAAGAAAGAATGAAGAGTGGAGAGGAAACAAAAAAATTTTGCAAATCATGTCTCCACTAGAACTAGGTATAAAAGACACTATTACAACTCAGTAATAGAAAGTACACCTTGTTTTAAAAAATGAGCCAAGGATTTTAGTAGACATGTCTCCAAAGTAGATATAAAAGTGACCATCAAGCACATGAAAATATATTCAACAACACTAGTAATTAGGGAAATGCAAATCAAAATCGGACCGAGATGAGAATTCACACCAACTAAGATGGTTATTGTAAAAAACAGAAGAAGTATTGGTGAGGATGTGGAGAAATTGGAATACGGCTGCTGGGAGTGCAGAATGAGAAACAGTTTGCCATTTCTTCAAAAGGTGTTTAAACATAGAGTTAGCATATGACCCATTAATTCCATTCCTAGGTATGTACCCTGAAGATCTGAAGATGCATGTTCACACATAAACTTGTACACAAATATTTACAACAGCATTATTTTTTTTAAGATTTTATTTATTTATTTGACAGAGGGAGATCACAAGTGGGGGAGAGGCAGGCAGAGAGAGAGAGGAGGAAGCAGGCTCCCCGCTGAGCAGGGAGCCCGATGCGGGCCTCGATCCCAGGACCCCGAGATCATGACCTTAGCTGAAGGCAGAGGCTTTAACCCACTGAGGCACCCAGGCGCCCAGCATTATTTTTAATAGTCAAAAAGTGAAAATAATCCAAATGTCCATCACCTGAGGAATGAATAAACAAAAGCAGTACATTCATACAATGGAATATTGCTTAGACTTAAAAAGGAAAGAAGTACTCATACTTGGTATGACATGAATGAACCCGGAAAAACATTTGGCTCAGTGAAAGAAACCCAGCACAAAAGACCACCTATTTGTATGATTCTCTTAACATGAGATGTCCCAAATAGGCAAATCCCTAGAGACAGAGAGTAGCTTAGTGGTTGCCGGGGCTGTGGGAAGGAGTAAATGGAAAATGACTGCTCATGAACACAAGGTTTCTTTTCTGGAATTAGATGGTGATGGTCATTGTACAGTCTTCTATAAATCTTTAGTAAACCACAGAATTGTAGACTTCACAATAGTGAATTTCTGGTATATAAATTATATCCAATAAAAGGTATAGAAAGAGGAAATCATTTCCAACTCATTTAATGAGGCCAGCAATGATGGCCTTTTTGACACACTAATTTGACTAGACTAGTTCACTCAGTGAAACACTAAGTTTGCTATGAAGGTATTTTTTAGATGTGATTAAAGTCCTTAAGCAGTTGACTTTAAGCAAGGAAGATGATCCCAGATACTCTGGGCGAGCCTAACCCAATCAGTTGAAAGGCTTTGAGAACAGAGCTTTTGTTTCCAGGAAGAAGAAATTCTACCTGTGGACTGCAGGTTCAGTTCATGCCTGGGAGTCCTAGCCTGCCCTTCCTGGTGGCCTTATGGATTTCAGACTGGTCTCATCTGCCCCCAAAATCACATATCCTTGCAATAAATCTCAGTGCATCTCCTACTGGTTCTGTTTCCGCAGGGGGTTACTGCAATATATACATTGAGATGAGGGAACACTGCCAGCTCATAACAACCTAAGAAAATACCTCTGTGAAAACTTACAACTAACATCAAATTGATGCAAAATTGAATGCTTCCCCTTAAAGTAGGTGATAAATCAAGGATTTCCACTATTATCACTTCAGTACAACATAGTACCGAAGGGCTTAAACAGTGCAATAAAGGAAAACATAAAGAAGTAAAAATGTCTTTATTCATATTTGACTGGTGGCATACATAGAATATTTCAAAGGTTCTACCCACCACCTCACCAAAAAAATGTTAGGAATAATAACCAAATTTTGTAAGGTTGCAAGATACAAGTTAATATATGAAAATTAAATGTATTTTTATATATTAACAATGAACAGTTGAAAATGAAATTTAATACAGTAACACTACAATTGCACCAAAAACATAAAATATTTAGAGATAAATTTAACAAATATGTTCAAGACATATACATTGAAAAATACAAACACTTCTGAGAGAAATTAAGGAAGATTCAAATAAATAGGAAGGTATGCCACATCCATAGTTTGAACAGCAGTATCATTACAATGTCATTTTTCTCTATATTGATCAATGGATTCAGTACAATCCCAATCAAATCCAAGAAGGCTTTTACTGTAGAAATTTGCAAGCTGATTCTAAAATTTTAAGCAAGCACAAAGGACTTAGAGTACTTAATTTTGAATAAGATTCAAAAGTTACCTAAAATAACTATAAATGATAAAATAATAACAATTTAAAATAAAATTTCAAGGCTATGACAAAGGTACATTAACCAAGAAAGTGTGGTATTGGCATAAGGATATATCTATACATCAGTGGAGTCCAGAAACAGGAACCACAATTAAATCATCAGTTTGTATTTAATACGACTGCCAAAGCAACTCAACAGAGAAAAGGAAAAGCTTTTCAACAAATAGCGCTGGAACAATTGGATGTCCATATAGGAAAATATCAATCTTGACCCCACCTTACACCCTACCCCAAAATTAATTCTGGATAGATTATAAACCTAAATATAACAGTCAAAACTATAAAGCTCTTAGAAGTATGCATAGGAGATTATCTTTGCAAGCTTAGAGGAGGCAAAGATGACTTAGCTAAGACACAGAGGACACTAAACATAAAAGAAAACATGAATAAATTGGATTTCATAATATTAAAATGTTCTGCCCATGAAAAAACACTATTGAGAAAATTGATGAACCGTAGATTTGGGGGAAAATTGCTGTATCTCTACTATATATCTCTACTATATCTATATCTGACAAAGGATAGCAAGAACTGTTACAACTCAACAATAAAAAAAGGCTTACAATCCGGTAAGTGAGTAAGTGATCCTGATTAAGATCCTGAAGACACGGTGCACCTTATATGTCTCTGGATATGAAGAAACAGAAATGGAACTATACTGTAAGAAAACCCTCTCCATCACCAATAAGGCCGTCCAAGGTTTCCTAAAGAAAATAGCCACATGAATCCAAAATACAGTATCACTCTTCCAGAAATCTTTGGTACATTCTGTACAAAGGGTCTACAGAGAGCTTTGGAAAGATTAACCAGATAATCCTCCCAGTTTCCTTAAGAGACAGGTGGGGAGTGAACCGTTCAGCCTAATCCCACAAAGAGCAAGAGAACACGGGCAACTTGTTGCTGAACCGCAGCGACCTTGGCTACTGAGAGGGAGACAGATGTGCTCCATGAGATGAACCAGGGATCAGCACTTCAGGACCTCGCCTCTCCCACCCTTTCTGATTGACTCACCTGCCATTCACTCAGCAGATAGCTATTAAAGAACGCCTCCCTCTCAGTGAGAGTCAGGGCTTATAGCTTGACTGTGGGCTCTCACTTCATAGGTGCCTCTTGTCCTTGCCCTGGGGGCCTCTGGTGACTCACTTCCTGCTCCCAGGCTTGCTCCAGCACACAGCCAGGACCCCAGGGTCCTGTGTCTCCTGCTCTGCTCCTCAACCATTACTATTTCCTGGCCTCTCCCCTGGCTTTTAGGACTCCACCAAAACCCTCCTGGGTGCATTCTGTTCTTCCAATCCAGGCCCTGGGGAGCACTTGCTGCTTTAGAGGAATGGTAGTAGATATCGTTTGCTAAACCTCAGTGTGAACCCACTGTGCTTACAAAACTTTCATCGTCATCCTGGACTCAGAGCCTTCATTTCTATTGGTGCCCTCGCTTGGAAAGCTGTTCTGTTCTTTTTCAGCTCTCCAGATGAAATTCACTGTTCAGTAACTACCACACCCATGAAATCATCCCTGTATTCCCCCCCTTCTTTAACCCTCAGCACTCAGGAAACTTTACAGTGCATACCACTTGCCAGGACATATATCCTTGCCCTCCGTGGAGGAGAAGACAGACTGTAAACTTCCAAATATATAAAAAGACAACATAAAATACAGAGGACTATGAAGTGTAGGGGTCAAGGGCAGGCTGCCCTAAGATGGTCCACTTTATCATGAAGATTATGTTGGGTTAAAAAGCAATCAAAACCCAGCCGATTCAGGGCCCTTCCCAACAAGCACCTAAAAAAAGAATTTAGACAGAGGACTTGCTCCTGGAAGAGAGCTAGCTCCACAGATAAGTACATCATAGTGTGAAGTAGGTATGGTGGACCGGGAGGAACCTAGAAAGGTCTGTTTGATCAAAGTCCTCTTTGTCCCATTGTTTCTAAGTGGTCCAGCAAACATTTGTTGACCAAACATTTGTTCTTTTTCATCTCCATGTGAATTGCATTCCTTCCCTTTGAACTCCCCTACCCCCTTCTCCTTTGTTCAGGATGACACATATACCTCATTTTGCCTGAATGTCTGGGGGGGGGATTCCATATAGGTACAAAATTAAATTTGATTTTCTCTTATTAAGCTGTCTCATGTCAATTTGATACTTGATCCTACTGGAGGGGCCTTCAAAGAGAGAGGAAAATCTTGCTCCCCAACAGAAGAAAATAAAACAAGCTACTTGACTCGCAAATAAAGGGTGGCAGTTATTTATTTGTCATTTGGTATTTAGATGGCATCACCTGCCATCTGAGTTGAGACCTAACTGATGAAGTGGGGCAAAGATGAAGCCTTGCAAAGATCCCAGGAAGAATACATTTGGCAGGAGGCACAAGCGATGCAAAGGCCCTGAGATGAGAACTTGGGCATTTAAGGAAAAGAAAGAAAAGCAGCATGATTAGGGGGTGGTGAGTGAGAGGTGAGTGGGCCAGGTCAATTCCTGCAGGATTGTGTGGGAAGTGAGGAGAGGCATGTTTCATTCTGATTTCTTCCCACTTAGGGAGCAGGCATGGGGCCAAGTGCTGTGTGTCTTGGGCTCTGTCATGCTATGTGTGGTCGGGACCCTGCCTGTGGGAGGCATTTGGTCCTTTCTTCCACAGACTCTAGAGCTGACTTCTACTTGCCAGGCCTTCTGTCAAATGTTCCACATGCCACACTGGGCACTTTTGTTGGAGAGAAATTAGTTCCTGTTCAGAGAACATAATGAGAGAGCTGCAGATTGAGAAGGCAATAGAAACTCTTCCAGATACCCAGGACAAATGGTCAGGAGACAAGGCAGAACATTTTCTAATAACTTCCTTTCCCTGGCTCCCCATATCTAGAACCAACCTTGTGTTTTATGTAAATTAGATCGTGAAAAGAATGTCTCGGTGTCTCTGAGTGTTTGAAAAAACATTTGTAATGAAAATTAGACTAGAAAGTAGAGGGATTTGTGGGATGGAGGGCACTGGTTCCTGGTTCTGTTTCCAACCCATTAGCCCTGAGCTTTTCGGGGTCAGATAAAGGGGTGTGACCAGTTTCCTTCCTCTGCGTAATAATAACCGTAACAACAGGCCCTTACTGCGCACACACACTGAGAGCTAGGCACACATTGTTGAGCAGTCTACCTGGAAAATTAACAATGTTCTCAACCACCCATTCTTCAGATGAAGCTTGGGGGGGCTGAGGAGTAGGATCACATAGTTGTTGATCAGTGGCAGATCTAGGATTCAAACCCAGACGGATTCTGGAGTCTAGAGCCAGCACGTGTCCTCTCAGGACTTCTCCCTGCTCCCGGCAGCTGCTCTCAGGCTGGGGCCTGTCCAAGCAGGAATCGTCATCCTTGAGGTGCTGGGCTGCACTGTCAGGGCAGAGAGCCAAAGCAGAAGGACAATCTAGGATTGGCAGATCCAGGCCAAATTCTTTTTATGACCCCCATTAGGGGAAAAGATGAGGAAATTGTGTATTTTATGAATGAGTTTAACTGGGCTTCTTGTGGACTCCACGCTTTCTCTAGAAGCTTCTTTCTAAGTAGTTGCTGAGAAATTAACTACAGAGGAAAGAATTCCCCTCACCTTTTATTAAAGTAGGTCCTGTCTCTTAGGTGATATGATCCTCAACGCTGAACATTTAGTCCAAGGAGAGGCCGTGGGCCAGCCAGGCCCTCACAGATGGCGCTTTCAGATCCAATGGCAAAATCAGTTAACGTAAGGGCAAGATGCAACACTGAGGGGCATCCTCAGTGAAAGCAGTTTGCATTCCCCCCCCCCGCCCAGACAGTCCCATGGGTTGGCTCTCCCCAACCAGAGAAAACTGCACCCAGAGAAAGTCTGCACCCTTCAGAGACTGGCGCTGCATGAGAGGCCCAGGGCCCTGGTGTGCCTCAGTGTGGTCTTTGATTCAGCTGTGCCCGCAACAGGTATGCCCAAATCCTTACTCCCAGAGGCTGTGTGATCTTTTTTGGCAAAAGTGTCTTCGCAGATGTAATGAGTGTTAGGATCTTGAGATGAAATCACCTTGAATTTCGGGCGAGTCATAAATGCAGTGACAGATGTCCCTGGAAAAGAAAAGCAGAAGAAGGTTGGAGACAGACACAGGGGAGGGGGCCACGTGAAGACAGACACAGAGATGGAGTGGTGCAGCCACAAGGCAGGGAACGCCTGGAGCCACCAGAAGGCGGAAGAAGAGAACAAGGATTTTCCTCAAGAGCCTTCAGGGGGTATTTCAGCCCTGCTGACACCTTGATTTTGGATGCTTGACTTCCAGAAGTGTGAGAGGACTCATTTACATTGTTTTAAGCTACCAAGTTTGTGTCTATTTGTGAAGGCATCCCTAGGAAACTCACAGAGGGGACTACCGTTCCTTGTCTCAGGGCTTGATTCACCAATTACATGCCATCCCCACCCACCCTGAGAATCAGGAGTTACCTATTTGCTGTTGAGGACTACAACAGAGAAAGGAAAGCCACCATCTGCCCAGTGCGTTCTCCCTCTGCAGGCAGAGCCCAGGACAGAACATCAAAGGCTGGCTGCAGTCCATCTTTAGAAAGAAAGGCCTCCCAGCTCAGGCCCTGGGAAGGGCCCCCTTTTCCCAGCCCAGCTTTGGGGGGGGTGGACAACCTAACCAGGCAGCGTGCAGAGGTTTAGCCAGCACACTTCCTCCTTGCTGGAATGGTATAGTCAATTTGGCTTCACTGACTGCCTCTCGTTGTGCTGCCCTTGGGGCCACATAGTCACCCCAGGGATATTCAACACCCTCCTCTGAACAGGGCATGAGCAGCACCCCACTTACTACATTATCAACACAGGCCAGGTTTTCCTCCTGGGGTCACCTTGAGTTTTGGATGATTCCAATGTCTTTGGTCATGTTCACCAACCATTTCCACAGGTGGCTAATCCCATCCTTTACAGGTGGACTTGTCCAGTTTCACTTAAGAACAATTTCCAAGTTCTCAAGGAGTAGGGGAGGCACCAGGTGGTTGGGACTCCACATTCATTGGTAAGATGGCTGACAGGGCTCCACTGGCATGTACAACCATGGGGTGCAACAGGGCCCCCTGATGTGAGCTGGATAACCATAAGCAAGGAGCCAAAGTGATGATCTTTAGTTGGTGCTTAACATACAGAAGAGTCATTCATTCTTACTATTCTTTTTTTCCCCTTCCTTGTGTGTGTGTGTGTGTGAGAGAGAGAGAGAGAGAGAGAGAGAGAGAGAGGCTGAATGTGTGTGCATTGAGGTGGGAGTCAGTCACTGGCCACTAAAGTTTTTGGCTTTCTCTAACTGTAAATAAAGGGAGAGACTTTGAAAGTCTTACTCTTTTTCCTCTTTAGCACTAACTAACATCTTAAGATTCAGTGGAGCTCATTCCAGGAGAATTTAAGAGAAGAAATAACAAGTTCACAGGAGCTTTCAACAACTCAAGCTTACAGAGAACCCCAAACCCGCAAGAAAAAAGAAACCATTCAGATCCTCTTTCTCACTGTCTGCAGTAACCAACCCTTTCAGGTAGAATGTGCTGGCTATGAGGGACTCACAGTCTTGTTTTCAGGAACTTTGTCCTCAAGCGACCTTCCCAGAGACAGGACTGTGGCCCAGAGGGGATGCCTGGGGATGGCTGTGCTTTGCCGCTGGCCCAGGGTTGGGGCAGAGTGGCCTGGTATAGTGTCTCCGCTTCCTCATTCTGGGGCCCTCCCATCCATTCCTGGTTGCACTCTTCTTTGGTGATGTCCTTGACCATGACAAAGAAAGACTGGAAAAGTGAGGACTTGCAATGAAGGCAGAAGCGGACAGGGATGTGAAAAAGTCGGAACCAAGGGGCAGAGGTACTCCCTAGCAGACATATTCAGCCCCACCTCTGTGGTTCCTGGATTCCCCTCTGGGTGCACCTCAAGTGTCAGATGGGCACCCTCCCCTGAAGATGGTGTGGCCCCAGTGGGGGAGGCTTTGCTCTAGTTTCCCCGAGGTCCCTTCTAGGTCTGGCCACCCTGTGTTTTTGCATGTGGTTTGGGAAGTGGGGAGGGTGGGTGAGTAGGGATTGATCTCCCAGAAATGTCCCTTCCTGCAAAGCCATTGGTCTTGTCAGCGCTCAGCTCTATTCAGTGGAAAGACCAGCCCAGGTACAGACCTCACTGGTGGCCTAGGGTATACCTAGGTGTAACTCTGGTTTCTGAGACAGATGGGCAAAGGCCAGAGGTGTAGTCTAAGAACATACGTATGTAGATCTAGTCCAAGAGTAATGTGGTCCAGCCAAGATTCATTTCCCCAGCTTCCTGTGTTCATTTAGTCCATTGGAGAATATGTACTGTGTGCCTTCTCTGTACCAGGCATCGTGCTGGACCCTCGATTGACTGACGAACAAAACCCACGTGGAACTTTCCACCACCCAAGGGGTTGCTTTTCCTTCCCTATTGTTGAGGGAAGGCCCAGGCAAAACAGGTCTGTCTCTTCCCTGCCCCGTGTGTGTGGTCATTGAGTTCACTGGCTGCCCCAGCTCTGTGCTCGACACCGCATCTCTCCCTCAGGTCTGCCCTGAGCCAAGAGCTCCATCACCCGTCCATGCCAACCAGGCTTCTGGCGCTGGACCCAAGTTTGCTCTTTCAAGCGTATAGCACCCTCTGTTGGATGCCTAGACCCAACGCCCTGGCCTTAGACCTAGGCAGCCGTTTTTTGCTCACATGAATCCTGTGTGCCTTGTCCATCCCTCCCCCCAACAGCCGCTGCTAAGTGCCAGGCTCTGTTCCAGGGGTTGAGAATAGAAAAGTGTACAAGGTAAAATTTCTGTCTTCTTCCAGGTTTCAAGTTCAACACCCTCCCCTTGAATGAGGATCCCCATTCTGGTAGACGGATTGGGAATTGGGTATATTCTAGATCCCAGAATCCCTTTCAAAGGATCTGGGGCCGAGGGGGTCCTCCTGTCAAGTGTATTCTTCATTGTTGTCCTTTGCTTCCCAGAGTTCCTGACCAAAGTGGGCAAATCTGTCTCCACTCAGACCCTGTGATACATGGGAAATAATGGGCTTAATTCCTCTGGGGAGACAAACTCCTCTCCCCATACCTACCTCCACCATCCCTTGTAACTCTTCCCTCCCCCTTCCTCAGTGGGAGCCCACTGGTAAGGGGCATGACTGAAGAAGGGCAAGTCCCAGTCAGAATCTTCTGCCACCTTCTCTCCAGCCACCCGTTGTTACTAGGCTCTTAATGTACCTGCTCTTCTCTGCCTTCAGGACACTGGCCCCCACTGACACCTTCCACCACTTCAAGGCCAGCTCACACACCCTGATGCTCAGTAATGACCAACTGTGGGGACCCTCATGCTCCTTTTCTGGTTCCTATGAACCTCATAAAAATGCAGGAGTTGTGTGCCAAGGGCCTTCCAGAGGCCAACAAGAGTTACCACATTCTCTCAGAATGACTAACTGGTGTCTCTCGTGGGGCACAGGCCTTTAAAGGACAGTGCTTGCTGGCAGAAAGAGTGTAAGCTTTTTTGTTCTTCCCTTCTAGCATTTCTGTGGATTAACTCTTTATTAACTTTCCATATAATATGGCAGCTTTACTAGCTCTATAATTCAAATATGATACAATTCACCCATTGGAAGTGTACAATTCAGTGGTTTTTAGTCTATTCCCACACTACCATCACCATGATCAGCCATCGCCATGATCAGCATGAGAACCTTTTCCATCACCATGATCAGCTTGAGAACCTTTTCCTCATGCCCAAAAGAAATCCCTTACCCATTACCAGTCACACCCCATTTCCCACCAACACCCCCAGGCCCTGGCCGCTACTAATCTCCTTTCTGTCTATATGGATTTGCCTTGTCTAATAGGTTGCGGGTAATGTATATTAATGTCCATGTATACATGGAATCATGTGATGTGGGCCCTTCTGTGTCTGGCTGCTTGCACAAAACAAGCTTTTGCTCCTTATTTCATCTGCGCTTTGACTAGAGTGATAATTTGTCAAACAAACTGGGACTCTTTTCAGTGTGGGGGGTGGTGCTCCTAATCCCTGCACTGCAGCAGAGGCATAAACTGGGGCCATCCCCGGCAGAGGCATGGCACCCCGCCTTCATCAGAGAGTCGTGAAATAACCCCACTTCACCCCTTCCCTAAGTCAGAACGACCAGATCCATCCAGAACCTTGGGTCTCCCCAGGAACTGAAGTTAATTTACCTCTAGAGTTGCTAATGCTGTTTACAGCTGAAGCATGCTTGTGATTTATGGGAGAGATAAGACTAATTTCCCCTAAAGAGATGAGAACTGGCAGTTTTATTTTTCATCCTGGAAGCATGAAATTTGCCTGCGTGAGGTAGAAACTGCATAAGGAGCAGCCACAGAAAACAATGGTGTTAAGACAAATGTGAAGGGGCTGTCGTGAACTAGGGGCCATCGGAATGCGGCTCCCAGGAGCTTCATGGGCTGGGTCACGGTCACGGCTCTGAAAGGGGCACTGTCATTATTTAGGGTGCTGCTAACCCAGATCCTGGCTCAGAGTCACCTCTCGCTTCCACCTTCCCTCCCAGGCTCTTCCTGATCCTCTTGGAAAGGGTTTTCAGTGCTTGTAAGCGAACGAGTAAGCGAACGTCTCTGTTGCGTAGAGCTAGAAGTTGTGTCTGTTGGACAGTACACTCTCAAGAGATGAGCAGGGGATTCGGTTCAGGGGATGTTTCTACCTATCAATTCCCTCCTTGCTGCAACAAGGCTCTCTCAGACAAGGACATCTCTTGATCGCCGAACAGAAGCATCGCTGTCTTCGAATATGCATCAATGACCCACCACGTGCAAGACGCTGTCACATGTTGCTTCGGAATGTTACCGCATACAAGGGACAATTACATAAAGTCACCAAAAAGTCATCACCCCTCATCTTTGGCTCTGACCACACCCCTGCCTCAGCCTTGAGCCTAGCTTCTCTAAGGAACCGAATGATTCGTCTGTGGTTTGTTTATGTTCTGAATTCACCAACAAGGCCAATGTGGGACCCCCATCCCAGTGTTGTTAAGGGTGGCCCCAGGCGGAAGCTGACTTCGAGTCCTGCTCTTCAGGTGCAGGCTCTGTCCCAGGAGCCAGACGTTGGTCTGGATGCTTCCAAGCCAAGGAGGCCCCGCATGCCGGTCCACTTCGGGACCCCAGATGCAAATGTGCTCCTCTGGTCTCTAGGGCAGCTTTTGTTTGTATGTGTTTTATGTCTGAGCTCACCCATCTGGCTCCCCTTCTGCCACCTTTTCTCCTATTTACATCTACCAGCCTCCATTTGTCTTCCAGCTCTTTTTGAACCAATTACACTATAGACAGATTTAGTCGATTTTTGGGCCAGATGCTCAAATACATCGTCTTCTGCATTATAAATAATCAAAGTAGGCTCCCAGCCAGCTGTAGGATTTACAGGCCCTTGAAATTCTAGGCGAAATCCACAGAAACTTTTCTGATTCTGGCACAATCTCTGAATTCATTCATCGGGGGGATAAAAGGGCGTCGATTTCATATGAGTGTGGAAAACATCTTAAATGTTTGTTGGTCAGAGCACCATGCCTCTTCCACGGCCAGCCGATCTGGCCCAGACCAGGGAGAACTCTTCTTTCCTGGTGTGATATTCCTCACCACCTAGGCCACACACCTTCTAGGAAAGGCAAGCTACTGCGGAGGGGTCTCTTAGCATTTGTCCACCTGATCCCTCAAGGCTGGCAAGCTGGGGTTTTCTTATCAGCATGAGGTTCCCCACTTTGTTGCTTGTGTCCAGAGTCCTCTGTATTCCCAAGGTACATTGCATATGTAAGATAAAGCCAACATCTCTAGCTTCATCCTAAAGCTCCTGAGGGTTGCCCCTGAAATGGGTATGGCATTCCAAGGAGAAAAAGGTTTTATCACCGTAGCACCGGGGAAGGAAATGGATTCCTTAGCTGGGCTCAGTGGAGTGCCTACAGAAGCGGTGTTCCTGTGTCTGGGGAAAACATAAAGATGCTCCAGAATTCCTCGCTCCAAGGAGAACCATCCACAGCCCTCACACTCACAGCAATGCTCCCTGCACCCCTGCCCTGAGCCCAGCTGCTGACAGAGAAGCAAGTCTCAGAATCCAGCACGCCAAGGACTCTCCAGTCTACTTCCAGGAACCTCATTTAGGTGGGTCTGTGGTGAGGCCCAGGAATCAGCATTTTAAATGAGCCTCTAGGTGAATTTGAGGCAGGGAGTCACCGACTACCGAGTGCACAGCCTCATGTTATCTCCCAGAATTCTTAGCTTCGAGCAGGTGCTCGTCATGCCCTCCCACAGTTGTCTGCCGAATGTTCCACCTGGCATGCAGGTATGATGGATCCAGTGAGCGTCCAGGGGATTGGAGCAGAGGGAGGAGTCATTGTACCCGGGAGCCTGAGGGAGCACTCTCTATGCAGCCTACAGGCTGCCTGAAAAACCCCTGATCAAATCCGGGACGGATTTGATCCGTCCGAGGGCGGAGAAACAGTCTCACCCTGACCCAAGTCGCCAAGGGGGCCACTGGTGCAAGGGTCTAAGGAAAAGAGAAGAATAAAATATTACCAGCCCCTGTCCCAATGCTTTCAGTGAAATAAAACTAGCTCTCATTTATCAATCGTCAACATTACCATAAACTACATCATAGTTCATATATGTGTATATATATATAATCCCTTTGATATTATTTAATGAACATTTACTCTGGGCCACAGGTGGAGACCCTTCCTATGGGAGGGAGCAGCATTTGAGACCCCCTCATGGGACAGTGTTCTGATCGCTGGCTCCTCAAAGTGCGGTCTGCCAACGGGAAGCAGCGGCAGCATCACCTGGGACTAGGTTAGAAATGCAGACTCTTGGGAACCTCAGACCTCCGGGAACAGAATCTGCACTTTAACTGGATCACCAGGTGTTTGTAAGTATGTTAAAAATTGAGAGGCACTGCCCTGCTCCAATCAAGCTCCTGCAAGCTAGTATTCGCAGAGGCTCCAAAAAGGTAAGTAACTTGCATGCATCTAGCCGTTACTAATACCTTTACGGTTTTTGCCTGAACAAATACATGGGCGTCAGCACACGCCTTTTTCTTCTTTTAAAGATATGAGTGCAGATTCCTACTAATAAATGGCTTCCAAACAAGTGATTCCTGCAGGCAGAGCGACCATGCATCCCTGGGCTCCAACAGCAAAGGGAAGCTATTGCAAACGAACACTGACTCTTTCAGCAAATCAGAAGGAATCACCCATGCATCCCGTTAGCCGAGCCACCCTGACTCCTCAAGGGAAGGCTTTAAAAATAGTGGGCACACTGTTTAGACTCTCACCCCTAGTACTCAGCCTGGGCCCATGTTCATAAAACGGCTTTAAAACCTCAGCTACTCCCTGATCCACACTACTCCCCGGACTAGACCCATAGTCATAGCCGTTGCTTCCTAATGCAGTCTTGGGGCGCAAGCCTTTGGCTTCCCTCTGTGTTCCACCACTTGTGAGAGTATATACGTCTCCAGTACGTCAGCCTTTGCCGTAGAGGCTTCTCTGCTTCCTAGCAAAAGCCACCTGGGAGTGGCCTCTGTATTTTCAGGATTTGGCCACAGTAGAGAAGCCAGAGATGGAAAATGGTTCTGCCCCTCTGTCTGGACTTGGCTGAACAGGAAACAAGGGCTCAGGGAACTCAAGGGCAATCCTTGGGGCTCTTTCTCGGGGACTGGAGTTCCTAGACTGACGCCAGGGTCTCCCACTGCCTCCCTGACCTGCCCCACTGGAAGAAGTCTCTCTAATTCTGTGTGTCTCCATCTTTTTTTCTCAGCTCCCTGCATCCTCAGGGTCACCATGGGAGAAGGCCTTGAGTGTCCTGGCTTTCTATCCTCCCGAGGCAGTCAGCCCATTGAGAGCAGGAACTAGGCTTTGCTCTTTTTCCCCCTTGTGGCAAGAATCCAATGAAGTATAGTCTTAGAGATCTATTTTCTATTTCAGGGAGTGTGTTCTTCAAATACTGTTGCCAACTCCTATTTCTGAATACCTCTGTATCAATGAGGTCCATCACTTCTCTGCCTTTTGGCTAAGGCCAAGTGTATCAGTAAGGTCCATTCTAATATTCATTATATTAATTTGTTAGTGACTAATTTTGCTAATCAATATGCTTTTCAGACATGCACTTTACATGTTACTAAAGCCTATGATACTGCTCAAGATTTGGATATCAGAGCTTTGGGTATCAATGATTGTGTAACAATCCAATATTTCTGGAGTGTGAATTCCCAAAAATGGCAACTGATTTCTCTAGAACTGAAGCTTGAACTAACCAACAACTGCATGATATCCTTCAGTTTATACTGAACTGTTTTAAAGTGAATTACAGATACCCCACCAATGGGTTACTGTGGCGTCCATCAGTTGATGAGTGTGGGTTGAGTACTGTTTCTACTGTGTGGTTAGCTCTGTGATAAGCACTGTGGGGCTTTAAAAAATGGTAAGAATTACTTTAAGAACTGGGTGAATTTGTGGATAGGATATTTACATCTGGAATATTTAAAGAAGAGTGAGAGAGAGAGAGTATGCAAACCAAGTTCAGAGATGGGGCCATCCCTGGAGACCTGGGTAGTCAAGGACAGAGGTCTTGACTATGTCCTACGTGGTGGGCAGAAACAGACAGCAGGGATGATGCTCTAAATCTGACACATGAATCAGGTACAAGAAGGTCGTTCTGCCCAGTCCTCCTGTTGCAAGGTGTGGCCTATGATAGGACCAGCTCTAGCGACAACTTTCGATCCTCCTGTGGGCAGGTCTGTACCACATCCTCAGTCCTCCAGGTTGGTTCTCCTGCTTTTTGTGAGGAACAGCTGCCTTTCTGGGCCCAACCTCTCCTAAAAGTAGCTCATGACAGGCCGCTCCTAGGCTGCCAGGCTCTGTGGGGTCCTCTGAGGCAGCCAGTGGCCCCTGTTTAAGAGAAGCTAATTCTCACCATATGTATAAAGGTTGACTTACTCATTTTTCAAGCATTATTGAGATATTTGGGAAAGTTTTATTTAAGAGCTGATGTGTTTTAAAGGAAAATCAAACATATTTAGACTATAAAGATACTCTGAAATGGTCAAGGGAATTTAATTAACTGTGTTCTGAAGTCTTCTTGTAAACAGTTAAGTGACTCTAAATAGATTTGTAAGTAAAATAATAAGATTTGTTAAGTTTAACTTGAAAGCTCGAGAAAATCTGGGTTTTAGAATATGTTACCTTAAAAACAAATGGAATAGTTTTCCACACCAAAGCTGCCTTCTCTGTCCTCAGAGTCTCCTCTCAGACAACCCAAACCTTCCAATAACAAAGGTAGATGAGGGCAACCAGGTGACGTCCTTCCCCAGGGAATGTGATTTTTCTTACTCTGCTTTTCTGAGTCATGTTCTCTCAATGGACCTGGTTTAGCCTTTTGTAGGAGGAAAGAACAATTGTGGTTAGAGATGACAGGTTCTGCACCTGAGCTCTATTTTACTGTTGGAGATTAATGTCTTCCACCCTGCCTCCTCCTAATAAATCTTCTGCCATCTTGATCCTGTCTCCCTGAGATATCTCGTCTATTTTTGGGTCCCAAACCTCGGTGCCTTTGCTTCCAAATGCTGGCTTCCAGTGGTCTACTAGCAAGTCATCTCAAGTTCAACACACCTCTGAGACCTCCTGTTTCCACTTACCCTTTCTTCTTGTCCCCAGAGACAGGACCTCAGATGCCTTCTTTTTCTTTGTGAGGAATTAATAAGCTAATTCTTTCTTGGAGATTTTCTTACTATAGCCACTACCACCAAAAATCAACTTCTTTATTTCATCAAGATCATAAGACCTTTTTTTTTTTGAGGGTATAGATTTTAAAAATTAAGAGAAAATTTATGTACCATGAAGTTTACTTTTTTTAATGTGTGCAATTCTGTGTATAGTTTGTAATACATCCTCACATATGTACAACCATAACCACTATCTAATCCAGAACATTGTCATCATCCCCCACAGAAATCCTGAATAATAACTTTTGAATTAGTCTTCTCTTTGCTGGTGATCCTTGCACTTAACTAAGTGTACTTAGAATTGGTTTGAGGAGTAAGGCCCGTTTAGTTCAAATCCTGATTGTGCCATATATCCTTACAGAGGGGACCAGGGTGCCGTGACTCAGGTCTCCAAACCACAGCAATGTGATATACTATTTTACAGCCTCAATTTTTCCAGTACCCAGGCTTATTAGCTGTAAAATAGGCCAGTAGGTACCTTGCACAAGTAAATGAGCTAAACAGATAAACAGATATGAGCCATCAGTAAACATGGTTGCTATTTTATAAACTTCAGATCCAACTAGATAACCATCATGCATATTTTGAAATTAAAGTTTTAATTTTTAGATAATTATAGGTTCACAGGCAGCTGCAAGAAATAATTCAGAGAGATGACTCAGTTTTCCCCAGTGATATTCTAAAAAACAAAATCACAACCAGAATATTGACAACGATGCAGTCAAGACACAGAACATCTCACACCCCATGGGGGTCCCCAGGTTGTCTTTCCACAGCCCTCACTCACTCTATAACCCCTACAAACCACAACTCTGCTTTCTGTTGCTCGTGTCGATAGTGTTAAATCAGTGCAATCACGAGGTCGTTGCCTTTGGGGATTGACTTTTTTTGTGCAATGCAATTCCCCTGGGATCCCCTGGAATCCCCCCAGGTTCAAGGTGGGAGATGGGGAAGCTGCATCTGACTACGGGTTTCGGGCAGCCTAGCACAGTCCCTGTATGCAGAGGGCACGGGGAGGCCGAGACCGACGTTGGTACAGTTGAACGCCATGGTGTGTGAGCACTGCTGTGTGGAAATGCCCTGCTGAACTTTTCTGCTTATACGTGACTCTTCCCTGAAGACCAGGGGACAGATGTGGCTTGGGACCAGAAGTCAAATTTCTGTGATTACTCAAGTCCCAAAGAGAAGGAGGGCCCCGTGCCCAGAGATTCTGAGAAATTCCTCTTACCTAAGGTGGCCTCTGCCGAAGGAGGGAGGAGGGCCACACTTGCCAAGGAGACCTGCACTCAGACACTGAGGACACAGGGGCCCTAAGGAAAGTCCTAGGCCAGCAGAGGAGAGGAGCCCCGCCATTTCTCGTGCTCAGCGCCCTGAGCGGGCTTCCAGGGTGGGGACCTGACAGGCAGACCCCCGGTGCCAGGCAGCGAGCAAAGTGCTTTCCACACTGTCTATCATTCGGTCTTTGCCACAGTCTTAGGAAGAAAAGCTGCTGTTTGCATCCCTGTTTTTCAGAGGAAGACACAGAGTCCGGCAGATGCTTAGGGAACTTGGCCATGACGTCTTCGATGTGAGGTGTAGAGCCGCACCATTTGGGGCCCCTGTGATCTGTTCACATCCCAAACACCCCGGGAGAGAGGAAAAAGCAAGTGGGGAAGCCAGGGTGCTTGGCTGGTCCGGGTGTGCCCTGCGTGTGATGCTGGGCCATAAAGGACCGGGCGCCGAGTCACCCAGCTGGGCCACGGAGGCCACAGGGGCGTGAGTCTCAGACCCGGCTGCATGTGAGGATGAGGAGGACGAGGTAGATGCAGGAGGAGAGGCTCGTCTGGTTGCATTTCCAGTCAGACTCTCCTCCCAAAGTAAGGCACTGGGGGTATAAAGATGTAGGCAGGGGCCCTCCCATGGCCTTGGGCCTCCCCTTGCTCGTGACCTGGGGCATGGCACGGATCAGGCCCCTGAGACCCCCATGCCCAGACCAGCCTCTGTGAACTGCCTGACCTTGCAGGTGCCGTCCTTCCAGGAAGACAAGAAAGGGGCCGGAACAAGAGCCCGGTGATTGGCTGGGACCCATTTCCAGCTGACGTGGCCCGGCAGCTGCCTTCCGCAATGAGTAAGGGAAGGGCGAGGGGCGGGATCGCGAGGCCCGGGTTCACACGGCCAGGGAGCCCCGCCCCTTCCAGGAGGGTGAGGTCTGAGCAGCGCAGAGCAAGGCGTTCTGAGGCTGTAAGGGCTGGAACTCTGTCCTAGTCCCCGGGGGCCAGGGCCTTGGGGCCTGTCTGAGCCCCACTGTGCACCGCACTGGCCCCCCAACCTGAGGGATAGCCCTGCTCCACCTGACACCTTTCCAGCCCCCTTCTGAGAGGCGATTACCTCCACCAGACTATGTCCACAGAAGGAAGTGTTCAAGCTGTGGATTGATTGACTCTTTGCCAACAGGGTGCTCTGACGATTAGGAAAACACACTTTGGGGCAAGCTGGCCTGGCTCTGACCTGGCCCACCCTGCTTCTTCTCTGTGTGACATTTGACAAGTTTCCTCACTTCGCCTGGACTCAACCTTCCCTCTGTCAAATGGGAATACGACCTGGGTGCAACCCTGCAATCACAGTTGGTGTATTAGGTGCGACGATACAAGCGCTGTGCCCCGCCGTGCCTCGGGACTGCTCTATGCAAATAGCCCCCTTTTCCGCTTTAGGACAAGCTACCGCACCTGCCTCCTCTTCCCAGCCTCATGGGGTTGACTCCAGGATTTCTGTGACTTGCAGGTTGCCTGGGCCGGGTTCTGCCTGTGCTGCTGGAGGATACAGGAGGAGGGCGGCCACCCCAGAGTGAGGAAGGGGCAGCTCTGTGTTGGCCCTTCCCTCAAGTCCCACCACGTCTCCAGGACAGGGCACATCAGCCTTGTCCTGGCCAGGTAAGCACTGGCTGTGGCTGCAGGGGACCCAGAAGCCCCGAGGTGGATCAGCAGGCGATCACTGGCAAAGGCTTTCGGTTCAAAGCTTTCCTGGGGGTGGTCGTGGCTCCCTGGTTTTGTGCAGAGGGGCTTGGGAGTTAGCTAGGTTAAAGAAAAAAGCATTTTCCAACACACGTGATTCTGGGGTCGTTGAAAGGTGTGTGTGTGGGATGCCAGGGTGGCTCAGGTGGTTAAACGTCTGCCTTTGGCTCAGGTCATGATCCCAGGATCCTGGGATGGATCCAGGATCTGGGATTGGGCTTCTTGCTCTGTGGGGAGCCTGCTTCTCCCTCTGCTTCTGCGTCTCCCCGCTGCTCATTCTCTCTCTCTCTCTCTCAAATAAATAAATCTTAAAAAGAAAGAAAGAAAGAAAGAAAAAGAAAAAGGGGTGTGTGTATTTAACAGAAACATCACTGACGTTGATCTGTTCATCTGTTGGTCAGACATCTGTCACGTGCTTCCGGGCTCTGAGAATCCTGAACACTCATCTATCCTCACAAAGCTGGTCATGGTGTAGGAGAGACAGACAGAACACACACAGCCTACACAGCGTGACAGTTGCCCACGGGACCCCAGAATGAGGCTGAGGACGTGCATCATTCCACTAGAAAGCCATCCTGCAAGGCCGAGGACCCATCTGAAGGAACGTGGGAAGAGTGAAGAGTCAAGCCCATGGCCCCACTTTACCAAAAGTTTGCTGCCCACCTCTGCCCACAAGGTTCCTATCTGGCCGGAACTAAAGGGAAAAGAAGCATCATGGATTTCTCAGCTTGACAGGCTCCTAGCTCATGTGCACAATTCTGCAAGCTTGAGGCCACAGCTCAGCACAAGGGAGCAAGTTAGAGACAACGTCCACGGCGCTAACGACCCAGGGGACGGGGAGAGCTGACGGCCTCTGCCACCTGCCATCCCTGGTGGACACATGGATGACAGCTTTCTGTGGGCCAGGAATGGCCGCAGTCCCGGGGGGCGTCCAAATAAGAAAGTCCCAGGTTAGGAGGGACATAGACAAGCAGGGGCCAAAGGCACGCTGTGGGGCCCTGGGGTGAGGGTGCCAGGACCAAAGGAGGGAGCTGGCGGTGTCCCCTGAGTGAGGGCTCAGGAGAATCTGCATGGAGATTTGAGTGCACCTCAGGCGGCCCACACTGCACCGTTGGCCACCACCGAAGGGCTGAAGCTTTTTGTCTGTGTGGCTTTGACTGGGCTCAGTGGCCCAGAATTCCCAGAGAACCACGTGCCTCTTGCCCCCTGCAGTCTGTCGGCTGCCACTTGGTGGCATTTGCATTAAACACCCCACGCCCCTCCCTGCCCTTCAATAAACAAGGAAACTCGTCCAGGCTCAACAGAGGCTGTCCCTTCTCCAACTCAGCGCCTGGGGCGCCCCCTGCTGTGTGGGGTTCCGCAGCAGGCGAAGGTCCCCAGGGCGAGCCCGGGCCTCCCGGGGACACTGCTGGGCCCCTCCCGAGTCCCAGGGTGGGCTGCCGGATTGGGCCCGCGCAGCAGGAGACGGGGTGTTCTGTGACAGCCGCGTGCTTCCCCAGCGCCGTTCATCCTGGGGCCCCCCTGACCGGTCCCTAGCCAGGGAAGGGAGGCCGTGTGGGCACCGAGTCCTCCACTCCACCCGGCTACAGCCTCCCCGGCGCCGGTTCCTTTTTGGACGCTTGCCAAGAAGTGAATCTTTTTTTTATTTTGCATCATTTTTTCTTTCCCAAGGTGGCCGAGGCCTGTTGTACTTACATCTTCCCGCCTCTGCTCTGTCTGAAACCGGACGGGACTTCCAGTCCCATTCGGCCCTTGCTGGGGGGCGGGCAGCCACTGTCCATCGCCTCCCCGAGAACTAGACTCCCTGCTCAGCGACCCTCACCTCGTTGGTGCATTGGGCAAAGCTTCCCAGTGTGGTGACGCCTGAGGAGTCCGTCTGAGGCTAAGCGCATCGTAGCTCCTGGTTTGCCGATGGATGTGAAGCACGCTTCTGGCCAACGAGGCATGAAAGTGTGCTGGAGGGCCTCCGGGAAAGTTCTCGTGGTTCTTAAGCAGGACGCAGAGAAGCCATGTTCTCTCCCCACTAGTGATGCCGGTGTTGGGATGTGAAGCCTGGACTTCGGAAGTCCAGCTGCATATATGCCTCCTGTTCTATCTTGGGTCACGTCCTGCCCTCAGGGAGTTACTTCCTATGGTTCTGTCCTCTGATTCACCCTTTCTTTGCTACAAGAAGTGGCTCATATTTGCCACCGAATAGCTTCCTTTGCCTGCTTCCTGCCCACATAAGTTTGAAGCTCTAGAGGCTTCTTTTCATTTTTGAATCATCTCTACCCCTTCTGGTCCAGGCTGATGGTGCAGTCATCAAGTTCAAACTCATAGACACATTGTGGGTTTCCTAGGAATCGTGGTGCTTACAAAAGCCACACTCACGGGTATTTTTGAGACAGGAACCTGTCTGGTTTGGGCTTAAAGGTAGGATTCTGTGTGGCACTGTTAAAATTCTTAGAAATCTTCTGACTAGCTGAGAGGTCTAGGAGGCACACCCTTAAGTATTTCTAAAATCTTAAAATAGAGACACATCCTTGAGAAAAACTTCGGTCATCCTACGTTGTGAATAACTTGCTGTCTGGGGAGGATGGGAATGTCAAGCAGTTTATTTTGAACCTAGAAAATCCTGGATTCTCTTCATTTTCTCTAAATTATACCTGAAACCTAACAATTTCCTCTTTTTATTCATTTCTATCTGCCTCGTATCGATCATGGCTAAGAGGATTCAGCTGACATTTCACAGCCTGCCTGAAATCTCCTTAGCCAGTTTCACTATGCATTAGTTATATATTTTATCTTCCACATTAGTGCAGGTGACAGCCTTGCTAACTTTCTACCACCACACATCTCGGGTCTTTTCTCCAGCTTCCAATAATGATTTTCTCACTGTCAAAAATTTTCTCACTGTTCTTACGGGCCCCAATAACCGTCTCCCCGAGACTCTGGAGGCCGTGGCCTGTTCCAAAGCCAATGTCATCCGTTTCAAGTTTTTGATGTCAACATCCCCCTCCTGGTACCCATTTCTGTTCTGGTTATCTACTTCTGTGGAGCAAACCATCCAAAAACTTAGTGTCTCAAAGCAGCATTGTTTTACGTTTTCTCATTCTGACTGGTCACAGATGAGTGGTGCTCCCTGGGGTTTTTCCCACATGACTAGAACTCGTATCGTGATTTGACCGAGGCCGTATTGTGATGTGACCGTATTGTGATGTGTAAGAGAGGTGAGAGCAGAAAGTCAGGGTTGAATCTTGAAAGACTAATATGCCTTATGAAGGAACTGAAACTTCATAACATAGTTTTAATCGCCCTAATAGAGTCTTGTTTTATTCCTAAGTCTTTCAAAGGGTGCTCTTGCAGATCAAAGACCATGATGCCTTCGTGTCCTTGTCATATTCTGAACTTTGTTCACACCCTCTGCCATTGAATTATTGGCTGGATTCCCACTTTTGACTACTTCCTCCTCAAAACATGCTCATCCTTTCATGCCCATAACAACCCAGTCTCACTTTCCTTCTATCTCTCAGTCTGCATCTTTCTGTCTCTAGATGGTTCCCTCCTCTACTTGTCAGTGACATGTTGGAGCTACCGGAAGATCCACCCCAGGCTCTCCTCACTTCTCATTCCATACTCTCTTCTTGGAAACTTGATAATAAATTCAGTGGTTTCCAGCAGTTTCTTGCTTCCATGACTTTTGTGACTGTTACGATGGGGTTTGACTAGAGGTGACGGTAACTCAAAATACTATTAAAGTGCATTGCTTTTCAGGGAACTAGTCACCTTCTGTCTCATTGCTCTGCCATTTTCAACATTGGACTCTTACCTCATGCTCCAAGATGGCGTTTAAGCAACCACAACCACATTTCTGCCAGCGGCGAGAAATAAAACAGGAGGAAAGACACACCCTATCCTGTTAGGATACTTTATGAAACTCATACTTGCACTTCCTATATTTCATTGGTTAAAATTTAGCCAGGTGACTGCCCCAGCTCCAGGGAGGTTTGGAAATGTTTGGTAGCCAGCTAAAAATTAGATGTTCTAATACTGAAGAAGAAGGAGTAAGTATGACGATCTTTGCTATCATCTCCCAATTGCATCCCTCCAGGTCAGGCTTCTCTGTAGCTCCACTCTGTAGCCACTTTGGTATCCGAGGACACCTCAAACCAAATATCCAAGACTAAGCACATAGTCTCTCCCAAGCCTTTTCCATTTCTCAGGAAAGGGCACCACACTCTACCTAGCTGGGCAAGCCAGAAAGCTAGGAGCCCTCCCTGATTCTTAAGGTAGATAGCATTGTTTGTTCACAATTCATCCTTGCCATGACTTCTCTGGGGCAGTTTAATTCCATGCCCCACTATCTTTGTTTTGTCACTTGGCTGATGGTATATGAGTGGACACTTTCTAGGCCTTGTCCAGCTAGAGGCTCAGAATATACTGTGTGTTTTCGCTTGGCCTCTTGCCCTTCTGCCATCTGCCATGGGAAAACTTACCCTCAGGTCACCATAGGTCCTAGAATAAAAGACACTGTGACCTGAAGCAGAGATGCCCAAAGAATCTATAGACCTCTAACAAGAAAAATAAAGGATTACTGTAAGCCACTGACAATGTGGGGCTGTTTGTTTTTCACATCACTGTGGAAACCATTATAACTGTTGTTCCATTGTGGCAGGAACCTAAAAAGGCAGTTGCCTTGTATTTCCTCATCTCCTTCAAGTCCTGTCTGTTTACCTCAGATACATCTCTGGAATCCAGTCACTTCTCTCCAACCCCAGTGCCGCCATCTTAGCCCAAGCTATGGCCATTTTTTGTGTGGACCACTGTAATAAGCTCTGGTCTGGTCCCACAGGCATTCAGCACTGGCTCCTTGGCCTTCAGCTCTCCAGCCAGCAGTCAGCTTAACCTTTGACAATGGCCAATCTCATTTGTAACAGGGCTGGGTTTCACCACTATCTCTATCTGAGTGATTCTGTTATTCTCACCCGGGACAGATAATGAGGGGGCTTTCCCAACCACAGCATCGCTGTACCCCATTTGACTATAGCCAGGTTACTGTTTTACTGTTCTCTCTCAGGGGAGGGGACCAATGTGTGTCATAAGCCGTTGAGCTGGGGGCATAGTTTGTGTGAGTCGAAAGGTGATAATCCCTCCTGCGGGGCCAGTGATGGGTGAAGTGCGGGCGATGGGAAAAACAGCTCCTCGGCCCCGACCACCTCCAGACAGCACGCGCTCTCTCCAACAGGTAGACAGTCGGCAGGTGCTACCCGCTTCCCACCTGGCTCTCTGATGTTTGCTGGGGCAGATGTGGGGCAGGATCTCCATGCTGATGCTTCCCCCTGGGTGGTTTCTGCTGGCCAGGAAGGCCTTCTGGCCTTAGCCCTCCCGCTTCTCATCACTTCCCTCCTCCCCCCGAGAGTCCAGTTTATTATCTACTCATTTAAGTAACCTTTATTCCCCCGATCTCTTCTGGACGTTGCCTTTCGATTCACTAAGAGCTCTGCTCTTATAAATCAAAGCTTTCGCTTTTACAACTATCATCTCTGAAGTGAAAGTCAGTGGCTGAACCCTGACGCTGTCTTTGTCTTTGCTATCCAGGAGAGCAGAGTCTTAATTCTCCCCAGGAATAGAGGTGCTGATTTAGAAATGCAAAAGAAAAGCATAGCAATACATGGAATATATTTGCAAATGTCTCAAGGCGGGATAAGCCCCCTGTTCTTCTCCCACTTAAAACCCTTCAAAAGCTTTCTACTGATCTTAACATAAAGAATACACTCTTAAATATGGTCCCAAAGAGCCTAAATGGTCTGGCTTTTGCCTCCCTCTCCAGCGAATTGTCCACCTGGAGGATTGAATGGCAGTCACCAGTCACTCTGGCCTGCTTTGTCTACCTTCAAGGAGCTCCCTCCCCCATCAGGCCTTCCTTCTCTTCACCCTTGACTCCCACTCTTCCTTCCTCTGGGAGGTATCTCTAGACCCAGTCAGCCTCCGTGGTTCTTCTGTGTAAACTCCTTTTATCTGAGGGGCTTCTTGCAGTTGCTGGATTATTTGGTTACTATCTCTCTTCCTGACTCTGTAAGTTGCTAGAGAACTGATATGTCCTTGTCTTTCTCACCACTGGTCTTCAGTGAATGAATGAATGAATGAATGAGAGAGAGAGAGAGAGAGATGGATGAATGGATGGACACAGGGATGGTAATTACTCATTAAAGATGATCTTTCAGGGTTCCTGGGTGGTGCAGTCAGCTGGGTGTCCAACCCTTGGCTTCAACTCAGGTCATGACCTCAGGGTTCTGGAATCAAGCCCCATATCAGGCTCCATGCTCAGCATGGAGTTTGCTTGAGATTCTCTCTCCCTCTGCCCCTCATGCTCACACTGTCTCCTCTCTCTTTCTAAAATAAATGAGTAAATCTTAAAAAAAAATGATCTTTCATTTTTGCAAGATCCTAATCTTGCAATTTGGGTCCTAATCCAATTTGGCCCATCAGAGTGAACAATGAGCAGACCTGGACTTACATGAATGGCCAGAGTATATGGAGACCGATTTGGAATAATTTGAGGTGGGACAATTAAGTCCTTCTAAATCACCTGCTCCCACCCTTTGGAAATTGTCACACTCAGTATTATTCCCTTGAGCTCAAGAATCTTCTACCAAAATTCACATAATCCTAAAAGAGTTCAGTCTTCATGAACTATACATTAGGCAGCTGAATTCACAGCTGAGCCCCAGAGATCAGGGGGAGTGCGGGGCAGGGGGGAGTCAAAGAAACGGAGAAGTGGGTAGGGACACGGAGATTGGGAAGCAGACCCTGAAAGAGAAGTCAACCCATCAAAGCTGTCATCAGCCTCACAGACCTGCCAAGCTCTGACGCTTTTACTTTCATGCTTCGTGATCCAGCAAAAAGTCATTTTGCTGTTTTGATTTTCTTGCTCCCCAAAAATAAAGATACAGAAACAAATAGGGGAAATTTCTTTAGGAGCCAATGGAAGCACATGGACATAGAGACCAAGCATTTAGCATTTGAATATGTCCATTTGGAAAGCTTCACTCATTTACCTGTTTATTCATTAAAGACACACTATTGTCAGTCCTGGAGCGGGCACTGTACTAGGCACTGGAAACAGACAATGAACAAACCAGACAGTGTTCCTCCCCCACAGAATAGGGGGGACTTTCCACAAGGGCTTTTAGAGCAAAAGACATATGTTCTTCTGGATCTTCCCCGATTCCCATGGCTTATAACTGCCTGGAAGTGTTGGGACATGGAGATTTAGGGAAAGTTGGGTGATATATTGCATTCGTGGGAGGCCCAGGGAGCTTTAGAGGGGAAAAGACACAACGTTCTCCTTTCCCGACTTTCTTCGTTTTGGTGACAGGACAGGGGATGATGAGGGGAGAGAGGGACAAGGGTTAGATGCTGAACTCCAAGAAATGTCATCATTGCGGTTTGAGTGACTCCCATGGCATGATGCCAGCCTGTGGCTTTGAAGCTTTGCTGCAAATAGAGAAAAGATGCCTGATCTGCAAAAGAGGGTTTAACTGGCTGGTGATGAGCATCAGTTAAATTTGCAGCATCTTATTTCATTTCTTTCCTTTTGTTCCTGAAATGCAATTTCTACCCTTCTTCAGTTATGTAAGGGCTGGAATCTTCATGTTCTAGCATCATACCCTTAATGAAATTCCTTCCACCCCTTTTCTTAAATGTAGTACACTTCCTTTCCCCCAGGCCATCACAGAGGGCACGGACAAAGTAAAGCCATTCTGCAATTGTGGTAACAGCCATGTAATCTCTTCCTAAGGCTCTGCGTTGCTTTGAAAGATCAATATCCCTCCACTGGCAATTTCCGGTAACGTGGTTAGTTTAACAAAATACAATTTGAAAAAGAAAAATGTGAGAACAACTGTGAGAAGAGATCTGGGCCAAAAAAACGAGAGATGTCTACCTTAGAGGTTAAAAGCAAGTGGTTCCGACTCATGCCTGCCCTCACCAGTGCAATTATGAGGATGATGGTGAGGAAGCTGGAGAAAGAGGCACTTGCTATTTGGGAGAGGTGTCTGGACTGAGGGGTTGAGAGTGGTTAACTGGGGGAAATGACTGTCCTCTTGCTCAATGGTATGGGGCTCTGTGTTGGACCCCCCTGCTTGGCAAAAAAGACAAGTTTCCAAAGAGCTGCTCACACAGGCTGCTCCTGCTTCCTCACCAACCCACTGCTCAAGAGTTTCCAACCACTCCCCACACCAGCCTTTACTCTGAAACTGTGTGGCTATGTTACCGACAACCTCATGTTGCCCAATCTAATGGAGTTTTTGGCCTTTCTGCCACTCTATCAGACACAATTGACCACCTCTTCCTTCTTGAAGCACTATTCCCTTGGCATCGGGGACACCCCACTGTCCTCGTTCTTCTCCTGCTGCACTGACCCATCTGTCATTTTCCTCTGCTGGCTTCTCTCCTCCTTTTGTTCCCTCAATGTTGGACTCTCTCAAGCCTTGGTCTGGGCCCTCTTCCAGTCTTTCCCTGTGCTTTCTCTTTTAGTGGTTCTGTTTACCAACATTTCCACTTAGATGGTTCCTTGGCATCTCAAACTTAGTAGATAAAAGAGGCCTACCTAACCCTTGATGGATGCCCCCTCAGTCACATCTTGCTCTCTCCCACTCCTCAGTATGACGCCTCTGCCATCATCCACCTGATTACTAATGTCCCCTAGTTTCTGGAAACCATCCTTGACCCCTTGCATTTCTATTCTTAATACAACCCAATAGCAAGTCCTGTTGGCTGTCCTTCAAACAGATCTGCTACGAGCCTGTCTCCCTGCGGTCTCTACCACAACCGCCTGGGTCAAAGCTACTGTCATGTCTCCTGTGGTTAATGAAGTGGCCTCTTGACTGGTCTCACTACACCCTCTCTTGCCTCTTTCAACCACTTTTCCACAGAGTATTCTTTAAGAGGCAAATTATGTCACTTCACTACTTAAAATCCTTCAGTGGTGGTCCATTGCCCTGAAGATAAAGGTCAATATCATCTCCAAATTCCCCAGGTGCTGCCTCTTGTATCTCCTCTTAACTTTATGACCTCATCCCTGCCTGTCTCTTGTTCTCTCACTCTGTCCCAGGCACACAGGCCATCCCTAAGTTCTTAGAATATACAAAGCTCTTTCCTGCCCCAGGGCCTTTGCACTCGTTTTTCCCTTTGCCTAGACCACTTTCCTCTATTGCCTGTTTGTTATCATCTTTGAGTTGTGACTCAGCCAAAATGTCACCTCCTCAGAAGGAACTTTGCTGATCACCCTATCCTCTGCTCTGGCACTCAGTTGTTTCCCTTCACATACAGATCACCATTTGCAATTATTTGTTCATTTAATTGTTTATTGCACCTCACATTAGACCATAAGCATCACAAGGACAGGGATAATAACATCTGTCACTTATCCTTAATGGCTAGTGGAACACCTAGCAGATCATATGGGCTCAAGGAATGGTTTTTGCATGAACGCATAAAAATAGCATCAATGATAACTAACAGTATGTCACTGAGGGCTCTAGTTTTGACTACTGGACTATAGATGCTTGTGTTGGTGGAGCTTTTTGGAAAATATTTAAATAATCTGGAATTGGGATCATGCGTTGTCTTAAGATATACTCAGAGAATTCCATGCTGGAGTAATTTTCAAGTAGAACAAAGTTACATTTCTATAGGAAACATTAGAGCAGGAACATTTCCATGGGAAGATTAATACTCCAATAATAAAAGTTTCTAGTAAGTAGAATATCTGTGGAATATCTTTGAAATTAATATGGAACTGAATTAGAATTTCTACAGCCAACAAAATGAAAAGGGTAAAAATAAAACCGAGATGTTGTTTGGGCAAATAAAACCACAGCTTGGTGTCAGCAAAAACTTCCAGTTGCTGATGGTCATCCTCCCCCCAAAACCCAAAAAGTTATTTTCAAAGAATCCTTGGAGTTATCAAACAGGGGACAAGACTATTTGAAGATGGAATCTGGTTCATAGCTATCTTTGGACAATTTCCTACACTAGTGTAAGTTAAAAATGAGCTTTCCCAGTAGCTGCAAAAATTTCAACAAAGTATGTTCACCATTCAACAGTGAGATAGCATTACACCATTTTGTTCTTAAGATTGAGCTCTGAAAACAAAGCAATTATTGATAATTAAATGTTCTTCCTTTTACGCAGTTTTTGCTGATTTTCTAAATACCTAAATTTTCTTGAGGTTGCCTAATAATTTAATGTTTGAATGATAAAACGATAGTTATAAGTGCTTTTCTTGCTACTTGTAATATGTTTATAATTTCTCTGATGTGTAAGATGTAAAATATTTATTTTCACTGATTTTTTAAATGTAATATATTTTGCAGCCATAAAAATATCAGTGTTAATGCCGGCACCAGAGTGGCTCAGCTGGTTAAGCGTTTACCTTTGGCTCAGGTCATGACCTCAGAGTCCTGGGATCCAGCCCAGCCCTGTATAGGGCTCCCTGCTCAGCGGGGAGTCTGCTTCTCCCTCTCCCTCTGCCCCTTCCCCCACTCTTGCACTCACAAGCTCTCTCTCTCTCTCAAATAAATAAAATCTTTTGAAAAATTATCAGTATTAATGATAATACTTTATTATAAATTTAAAGTGATATTGACAATGCACCCACATTGTTGTTTTGTTTCAGTTCTGTGATCACTATTCTTGCCTGGCCCCAGCAGCCCACAGCAGTGAGAAGGGGAGACTGGCCAGCCACTGGGCACCCTGTTTATGACATGACGCTTCATGTTGATTAGAAAGTTTGACCTTGATCGGGTTTGTTGATGAAGGTGTTCATAGCTCACCTGCTCTGATCTTGACTGGGCTTGTATATCTGATCCAAACTGGGGTCATGTGACTTTTCAACCAGAGGAAGAGGCTAGACACTCATGAAACAGGTGGCAGGTGTCTCAATCACTACATTACCCTATGGTGTGGGTGGCATTGGGGCTCTGCTAGGGCTTATGGAGGTCAAGTGGTTTCCCCCAAGATCCCACAGCTACTGAATATAGGAACCAGGAGCTGAGCCCCTGCTCATCTGACACCAAAGCCTTTTTGGCTCTGCCTCCCTAGCTCATGGCAGCAACCACCAAAAATGGTGCTTTTGCAAGAACACAGCCCCAGGCTTTCTAAGAGAAAAAGAAGGGTCAAAGTGGTTTTGTGCTGTCCTTGAACCATGATGGAACTTCAGAGCCAAGTCCTGGGCTGCAGAGGGAGAAGAGTGGTCTCAACAACAGAACTGGCTACTCCTCGCAGAGGCACCCTCCCACCTGCAGCTTGCTCTTAGCCCAGGATAAAATGAAGAAGGGTCTGCTCCTTCTCACGCCTGCCTCCTAGGATGTTAACCCAAAGGTTGGAGGGACAAGAACCTCATCTATGGGAACATCTACAGAGGCTTTCCTCAAGTTCAAATTCCCGTAAAATTTTAATGGCAGATGTTCCCGCTGTTAACTTGGGTCGTGAGTACTCCTGCTCCTACTGCTAACACCATCACTATCACTGCTACCACTGTGAAGGTTCTCAGATGCCTAACTCAACGGTCTTTGATGGCAGCTTCGTGGTGGATTCAGGCTCTGCTGAGAACACGGTGGCACTTTGGAGAGAGCTCTGATATGGGGAGTGTACATGACAACCGAAAATGAAAGCTTTTCTTGCTTTCACTGTTTAGCACCACAGAAGTCACATTTTCATTAGTCCTCTAAATATTTAAAATAATTAAGTCTAAATTATCACTGTATTTAAAGTTGTGTATTCTAACTACAGCCTAGTAGGAACATACTACCAACTTGCTGGAGGACAGGCTGTACACTGCTTGCCTCAAATTGATTTTTTTTTAAAAAAAAACTCATAGATTTGTTTTAATTGGCACCCATTCTTTCAGATTCCTGTGTTGGCTTTTGTTGTAGGCTTCTAATAAAAGCTAGTTCCTGCTCAACTGAACGGGTAGAATGTGCAAATAATAATTGACAAAACATTCGTGACTCGTTAAAGTAACAACCCTTTGTGAATAGAATAAAACAATGATATGCACTGAAAGTGTTGTAAAACACAGTTAAGTCTCTCCAAGGTAACGGCAAATCAGAGGGGCTGTCACATCTTGTATGTCACTCAATGTCTGAAAAAATTTGATATCAGCCTTTCTTAACCTAGGAGTTGATTTTAACACAAAACAATTCGGCTCCACACCAAGTTACAAGAAAATGCAAATTGTCGTCCGGCCTTGTACCTTTCAAGGATTATAGCCAAAGACTAAAGAAATGGAGTCCCACTGGGACTTACTGGCAACACTCAATCAACATTTTAAGGAATTAAGCACCAATACACCAGGAAATAATTCAGCTTTGGGTGTAAGTTGTACGTGTTGAAAAAAAGTAGCATTGCTCTACTGGAATTTTGGTTTCTTGGTTTTTATCACTGAAGCCATGACATTAAGGAATATGGCTCTGCTGAGTTCTTAAACTGAGGACTTTGATTATGGTTTGGTTTAGACATTTGGTTATTTTTGCATTTGTCAAAGGCATGACCGTTTATTCAAGCTGATAAAACTGTTCCTGTTCCCTTACGAGTTTAAAGAAACCAGACTGTGTATAAACTACCAACTAGACCCAAAGAGCTATTTTTTTAAATAAAGGTTTTCCTAGCAAACACTGGAACCAATGTAAAAATGTATCAATAAGGAAAATGTTAAAATATGGGCGCCTGGGTGGCTCAGTGGGTTAAAGCCTCTGCTTTCGGCTCAGGTCATGATCTCAGGGTCCTGGGATCGAGGCCCGCATCGGGCTCTCTGCTCAGCAGGGAGCCTGCTTCCCCCTCTCTCTCTGCCTGCCTCTCTACCTCCTTGTGATCTCTCTCCCTCTGTGAAATAAATAAATAAAATCTTAAAAAAAATACAACATATCTCAGAAACATATAATTAAGTAAAAAAAATGTGCAGAACAATATATATAATACCCTAAGATTTATTAAAAAAAAAAAAAGAAAAAAAGAATCTTCTAGATGCACACATTCACAGACTCCAAACTGTAACAAGGGCTCCACGGGAAGAGGAAATTGGTGGTGGTGGCCTGGGGGGGGGCACAGAGGGAAGGGATTCGTGTATTATTTTGAAGTTAGCTATTAAGAAGCAAAGCAAAGCAAAGTGCAAACAAACAAGCAAACAAGAACCCTGAGGCTCCTACACTAGCAACAGTATGTAGTAGTTCCCTGCTGTTCCCCCAACAAAGCAGCCCGAGGCTTGAACAACAGAGATTTAGTTTCTCACAGTTCTGGAGGCTGGGAGTCCGAGAGAGAGCGCGGGGTGTGGGCAGGGGGGTGTGGGCAGGCTTGGTTTCTCCCGAGGCCTCTCTCGTCGTGGCATTTCTTCCCTTTGTCTTCATGTGGCCTTTTCTCTGTGTGGGTGCTCATCCCTGGGGCTCCCCCGTATGGGCTAATCTCTCACGAGAACACCAATCCGATGGGACTAGGGCCCGTCCTATAGGCTGCCTTGTCTCTTGAGTCCCCTCTCTGAAGATCCTATCTGTCTACAGTCCCATCCTGGGGCCCTAGGGGTGAGGACTTCAGTGTAGGAATTTGGCAGGGAGACACCATTCAGCCTGTACCACAGGATGTTCATTTTATTTTATTTATTTTATGGGAACTCAGGCTGCTTCTATCAAATGCCACACAATTTTAATAAACCCCACGAAGAGAGCGACTCTTCATGAACATATGAACGCTGATTATAGCCTTACTTCAAGATAACTTCCAAAACAATTTAAATTAAAATTGTATTCTTACCGTGACTGATTATTTGAAACTTCTGGTATTTTCATTTTGATATCCAGACCAGACTGCATGGGTTCCACAGCCTATCAGCTTCGACGATGACGACAACATAGTTTTACTCTATGGAGACGCCAAAAGTTACGCCAAAGAGGACTTTAAACATGTGTTCTGGTGAATAAAATCTCAGATACTCCAGTTTCCCTCAGCTTCACTAACATGCAACTTAGAGGGCCCCTAATTCAAAATGACCGGTATCCTTTAAAAAGGGGAAGATTTGGACCGAGGCATGCAGATCTCCATTGGGGTGATCCTTCTATAAGCCATGGGGCGTCAAAGATTGCCAACCAACGCCAGAAACTGGGAGAGGGGCATGGAATAAATTTTCCCTCGTCTCCTCAGAAGGAACCAGCCCAGCCAATCCTTGATCTTAGACTTCTGGCCCCCAGAACTGGGAGACAATCAGTTTCTGTGTGTAAGGCACCCAGTCTGTGGTACTTTCTGGCAACTCTGGGAAACTGACACAGTGTCTATCAATAAATAGAATGAAAGAAAGCCCTATGGAAAGTGTCCTCAGGCAGAAGGCATCCCCTGGACACATGGCTCCCCCTCCTCTAAATATCTGTTGAATGGGATTCTCTTCAATGGCTAGTCCCCTGGGGGCTGTCTCTCCTCCTGACAAGATGGTGCGGGCTCATGAGTGACAGGAAGATGGCCTGTTTCTGGTGCTGCCCAGAGCACCTCATTCTACCTCTGGAGAATCAAACGTTTGTGTTTGAGTGCTGCTGAACTTGTCATTTGCTCCAAGTCATGCCTAACCCAAAGAAGGCTTCAGCTGAGGAGAGCTTTATACCTGAAATTTAGCAGTGAAAACTTACTTGCAGGCACAGATTTTCAAAGAGCGCAGCATGTGTTCCCGGCCCAGGCTCTGGGTCCTTCTGGCTCTCATGCTTGTTTATCAGCTCAGAGACCATTCTGGAAGTTTTGCAGCCACAGCTACATTTCTTACTTGGGAGCTGGCCTTGGGGATCCCCATAGCAGTTTTGGGGAACTAAGACAGAGACCCAATTTGCATTTGTGGCTCATGCGCTTACCCCATCCGGTTGAGGGCTAGCTTCTGAATGTTCTCTTGCTTACAAGTTTAGGTATCAGCAGCTATGGGCCGGGCATCACAAAGCCCTGATGTTAATGGTGATTTTTTGTTGACGATAGATGCCTCATGGGTACCTGCAAATGCACCCGTAAGCAAAACACGCTAGGATGGGTTCATTTAAAAAAGAAAAAAAGAAAGGGAATTCACATCTTTTGGGCACACACCAGGTGTGGGTTTCCGTGCAGACGTTAGCTCACTGAATCTGGAGAAATATAAAACCCACTTGGAGACTAGGTATCTCTATTTTCACATAGAAGAATTGATGTTTAGAGAAGTGAAATTGCATGTCCACATTCATTTGACTCGTTTATGGTAAGCTAGGGATTAAAAAACCACATCTCTCTGATGGTGGGGCCTGTGACTTTTCCACATTACGGACAGGGTTATATAAAGACTGGGCGGCCGTTCAGACAAGAAGGAGAAAAGCAGGGTAGAGATGGTTGCTGTCAATGGGTATAAAACAGAGCTGAGAGTTTCTAGGCAACCAAGGAAAAGAGTGCTGGGCTCTCGTCTGATAAATAAGTCAAAGCAATTCACCAAAAAAAAAAAAAAAAAAAA
>LNAC01000458.1:844425-888868 GCA_002007465.1 Ailurus styani | reverse complement strand
CAAAAAAAAAAAAAAAAAAAAAAAAAAGAGACTTTCTGAGAAATTCACTCAACTATCTTTTGTAATTACGCCACTGATACAAGTATGTCCGACATCCCCCACCACTCAGGAACCGTCTGATCTGCCTCCCTTGGCAAGTGGGGCCATGAGGGAGTGGGTTCAGTTGTGGGAGGTGACCAGGGAGTGTGGGCAGTGTGCGGAGGTGGAAGCAGGGGGCCAAGGAGATGCCAGGCCAGGGTGAGAACCAGCTGGCTCCTGCTGGGTCTCCAAGTCACGTGAGTTTGGGCCCCACGGGCGCGTGTGTGTGGAACCACAAACGTAGGAACCAGTGCTTGGAAAGGTTAAAGCAGATGAAAAGAGGGCAAGTCTGGAGTCATCCCGGACACAAAGGCAATCTGCGTATGTGCTTTATTTAAAGTAGCCGCTTTGGGGTACACATTATAAAGACGTATAAATAAACAGGCATCAACATTTTCCAACTGGCCACTTTTTTACATCACTTTACACCAGTCGAGTCCCAGGAAGCCATTCCTGTGGGTGGCTCGAGTCATGGGATGTGGCCCTTGGGTGCAGAACTGTCTAAAAAGAGCCCGGACGGGGCGCCTGCGTGGCTCAGTGGGTGAAAGCCTCTGCCTTCGGCTCAGGTCATGATCTTGGGGTCCTGGGATCGAGCCCCGCATCGGGCTCTCTGCTCGGCAGGGAGCCCGCGTCCTCCTCTCTCTCTGTCTCTCTGCCTACTTGTGATCTCTGTCAAATAAATAAAATCTTAAAAAAAAAGCCGGGACAACAGGTATAAAAGCAGCTGCGCACGGGCGGGGTCCCCACGTCCTTGGAAGGCCTGCTGGCCGTGCGTGCCGACAGGCTCTGAGGTTACTCCTCTGTGGCAGCCCGTCCTCCCGGTGACCGCGGAGCCCCTGCGGGGCCAGGGACCCGGAGCGGCCTGTCTCTGTGACAGAAGGGCCGCTGACGGCATCACATTGGCTGCGCGGCTCTCCGGTCGGTCAGCCCCCGGCTCCCTCGGCGCGGACCTTCGCAGAGCCACGGCGGCCCGAGCCCTGCCGTCCGAGCCTGGTCAGCCGTGTCCCGGGGAACATGTGCCGAGAGCTTGCTCAGGACCGGCCCCGGGCAGGCACAGGCTGCGGTCTGGGGAGCTGGGCGAGCGAGCCGGGTAAGCGGACGCATACGCGCTGCTCACTTTGTCCAGAGCACGGCGACCGAGCTGGGAGAAGTGGAATTGTTCCGGAAGAATTCTGCTCCTCATGCCCCGGTGCCTGGCTCTGCCAGCTGCAGGACTTCTTCCCGGCGATCCCACATGGACACAGCTGACCTTGGGGAAAAGGGGTCAGGAAATCAAGACGCCACAGAAGTTGAAATAAAATGCGTTTAAGAGCAGCTTGGCTCTCTTGACTTGGGAAGTGGCTTTTCTGCGAGGTTTAGAGACTTAACGACTTTGGAACTGGAAGAGAAGGCACTGCTCACGCGGTCCGGCCTCTGTTTCCCGGCAGAGGAAAGGGAGGACTAGTTTTTCTGGGATCACAACTGGAACAGAAGAGCTGGGCCCGCGGCCTGCTCTGTCGGTGTGGTGCCAGTGAAGAGGACCAGTGGGGACCAAGGGGGGGTGGGGGAGGGGCGGGCAAAGGTTCAGGGGGGACCGGGCTCTGGACCTGGAGTTGGAGGCCCTGGGGAGAGAGTTAGCCCTCAGGCACGGGCCAGGGGCACAGAGGGTGCCCCCGGGGCCAGAGGGGAGGCCAGCCTGGGGAGAAGGGTGGTACTGGTCAGAGGTGATGACTGCAGAAGTCAGGGCCCGGGCTAGCTGGTTAAGCAGAGGGGACGCAGCTGCACGGACGACTCAGGGAGTGGAAAGGAGAAGCACGTTATTTCTGAGCTGAGCCTGCAAGAATGACTCCTGCAGCCTCGAAGCAACCCTGGGCTCCAAGAGAGCTGAGGCCTCTGTCAGGATCAGAAAGCTGCCAGACAAGACGCTGCCACACAGCAGGCAGTCACTGCTTCCAGAGCAATCCCCCACCCCTCAACCCCCCACCACCCCCACCACACACACCCCTGCCGCAATCCCTGTCAGCAGAGTGGACACTCCAGGCCCTATTTCTCTTTCCACATACCTCACTTCTGCATGGAAATCCATGGGGTGCCCCCTCCTCCGACAGGGGGTACCTAAATCAGAGCTGGAACTCAGTTGTGAGGGAGTCCAGAAAATGTGGTTGTAGTCTTCACTCCTGCAGCTGAGGGAGGAACGCTAGGAGGGTTTGGAATCAATGTTGGACAAGCCAGTCCCTAATGTTCGCTCCAGATGGAGGGCCTGGAGCCCCAGGACGGAGAGCCGAACTCGGGAGCTTGGGTTTATGTGGTACCGAGTCAGCAGTCGCTGATGAGCACTTGGCCAGAGGGGAGTCAGGAAGACAGTGATTTTTTTTTTAATTTAAATTTTAGTCAGTGAACACACAGTGCCATATTGATTTCTGGAGTAGAATTTAGTGATTTGTCACTTCCAACACCCAGTGCTCATCAGAACAAGTCCCCTCCTTATGGCCATCCCCTATTCCCCACCAGCCTACCTCCATCAACTCTTAGATTATTTTCTATCATTAAGAGTCTCTTACAGTTTGTTTCCCTCTCTCCTTTTTTTGTTTCCCCCCTTCCCATATGTTCATCTGTTTCCTTCTTAAATTCCACATATGAGTGAGATCATATGGTATTTGTCTTTTTCTGGCTGACTTATTTCACTTAGCATAATACCCTCTAGTTTAATCCACATTGTTACAAATGGCAAGATTTCATTCTTTTTGATGGCTGAGTAATATTCCTCTGTGTGTGTGTGTGTGTGTGTGTGTGTGTGTGTGTGTGTGTGTGTGTGTACATACACTACATCATCTTTATCCGTGGACTTCTTTATCAATGGACAGTTGGGCTCTTTCCATAGTCGGACTAGTATTGCTTTTGCTTTTATAAACATAAGGATGCATGTGCCCTTTCAAATCTGTATTTTAGGAAGCTAGTGATTTTGAAAAGACTTATGTAAAACCATTCTTCAGACTAGATTTGTCTCCAAGAAGTCTTGGGTAAAAAGGACTGTGCAGGAGATCATTGATGTAATATTCTTAAGTCAAAGATATCGATGGCACAGGGTGGGGGTGATGGGGTTCGAGAGGAGGAGAATAGTAACTAATAGCAAATTGAGAATATGTGATGACTGACAAGATGGGTAACAAAATGAATCCTAAACTGCAGACAGAGACTGTATTACCTGTCCTTGAACTCTCAGTGTCTCTCCCAATGCATGGCTTGTAGTAGGTGTTCAATATATGATTTATGAGTGAACAAGAAGGATAAGTCAAAGATGGCGCATGACTGTCAAAAGGCAGGTGACCAAATAACTACATGAAACAATGAGTCACTCAGGGCTGCTCTTATCCCCTCTCTGTTTCCAGTAGCCTGAGAAACAAACAGAAAGAGCACTTTACAAAGAGTCAAGGGGGAGTCTGGGGAGCTTGAGGGGTAAAGAAAGAGGAGAAAGTAACCAATGGAGCTGATTCTGCAATAGAAATGGGAATTCCAGGACTATGTCTAGATTGGGAGAGCAGCCTGAACCCTGAAGGTAGCCCCACGTGGAGTGTACAGTGCCCCCAGCGAGATGGAGGGAACACCGACACCAGACAGTCAGCGACATGCTGGCAGAGAGGGCAGGGTGGAACTTCTCCACAGGGACTGCACGCTGCTGCAGCTGAGCTTTCTTTCCTTCCATTTCCCCCTCCCCCTTCCCGCCCCCTTCCCCAAACTGCAGAGCATCATAATTAGAGAACTAAGGTATACATTTAAAAACCAAAGGACCAGACATAGCAGAAAATTGAAATGCTGACACAGAAAGAAGTCTTGAGGTAATCTCAGTGAAGAGAAATGGAGAAGACACAAATGTTAAAGCAAACAGGGAAGATAATAGACGTGGTACAGACATGAAGATAATCCAACATAAGAATAATTGGTGTCCCTGAAATACAGGATTGACAAATGAAGCCAAAGATGTACTTGAAGATACAAAAAAAACCTTTTCAGACAGAACTAATTCTTCAGATTAAAAGCAAACTCCATGTTCCTGGAGATTTTCCCAGTCTAGGCTCTGTTCCAAGGCGTACCCTGGAGAAGCTTTTGAACTGTAGGCATACATGAAGAAATCTCCAGGCATCCAGAAGAACACCATCAACTATAACAGAAACAAATGAGGCTGACCTCCAAACGCCTCCCAGCCATCAAAGCTTCACACGGTGGATCAGTGTCCGCCAAGCTCTGAAAGAAAGTGTGACTTTCAGATTATAGTAATCCGTTCAGATGCCATTCAAATGTGAAGCCAAAAGACATCTCTAGACAGCATCACGAGTCTTCTTTTAAAAAATTTTACATGACAACTTTACCAACTGGTACATAAATCTTGCTTTCAAAACAAACAAAACCCATCAAGGGTAAGGAAGCTCTGATAAAAGACTGACGAATGAAAACAGAATTCCCTTAAATATGGAGTCAAAACTAAATAATTATGAGAACACATAATTATAGAGCACAGTGTATGCCTTAGGAATCTGGAAAATACTGAAATTATCCCACAACCTACAAAATTCAGAGGGTGTCAAATGGAAGAAGTATAAAATATTTTCATCTATTAGAGAAAGGAGACAATCAGCATTATCTGAAACTGATACATAAAGGTGCAGAAATAAACAATAACCCAGCCTCTTTCTCCTTCATAATCACTTTCTTTTTAATCCTTCAGGGACCTTTGGGAAAGAGCTCTCCTGTGCTGAAAAACTTTTATATGACCTTAGTAATTCTTCCAGCTTCACTTCAGTTTATTTTATCAAATGCAACTAAAATTAAGTACTTAAAAAATTAAAGACAGCTTCTATGATATAATTCCAAGTGTATAAAAGTGACTTTGCTCATTAACTGTCTCCACCAACTATATAAATAGAAAATACTCAGATTATGTTCTTATTTATGAGTGATGGGCTTGAGGTTGTCTCTGGATTATTATTCTTCATAATAAAACATTTTTTGTTTTGTTTTATTCTTAAAATCTTTCTTTTTGAGTATAGTTGACACAAAACGGGTACTTTCAGGTGCACAACGGAGTGATCGGACAACTCTCTGTGTTATGCTGGGCTCCCAGTGAGAGGAGCTCTATCTGTCACCACACAGCGCCATCACAACACCATTGACTGTGTTCCCGCTGCGGTGCCTTTCTTCCCCGGGACTTACTCATTCCACATCCGGAAGCTTCTACCTCCTGCTCCCCTTCACCCATTTTGCCCTTCCCTCCTCCCCTCTGGCAACCATTGGTGTGTTCTCTGCATTTATGGGTCTCAGATTGGATAATAATTCTGATTGCGCCCTCCTTTTGCCCTCCCTCTCAGACACCCTGCCATGTTCCTTTTCCTAGATTACGCTTACTCCTGTTTCTGAAAATCCTTTGTTATTACTTTTTTATGGTAGTAAAATACATATGAACATGAAATTTATCTTTTCAACCATTTTTAAGTGTGCAATTAGGGGGAATCATGTACATTCACACCGTTGTGCCACCATCACCACCGTCCGTTGCCAGGACTCTTCATCTTCCCAAACTGAATTTCTGTCCCCACTAAGCACTAGCTCCCCATTCCTCCCTCTTCTCAGGCTCCGGCAACCTTTATTCTACTTCGTATCTCCACGTACTTGCCTATTCAAGGTCCTTCATGTAAGCGGAATCTTGTAGCATTTGTCCTTCTGTATCTGCTTACTTCCCTGGGAATGGAGCCTTCTGGGCTCATCCATGCTATAGCACGTGTCAGAGTGCCCTTCCTTTGCAAGGCTGAGTAGTATTCCATTGGATGGAAATACCACCTTTTGCTTTTCCATTCATCTGTTGATGGACATCTGGATAGTTTCCATCTTTGGGGTATTGTAAACAAGGCTGCACTCTGAACACTGGTGTACAAATCCTACTCATTTAAAGATTCTAGTTGGACATTATCTTCTCCCAAGAAGCCATCCCTGAATGGTACCTGCCCATTGTGTTCTCATAATATCTTGTGCCTTGTATCTCCCTTGTATCTCTCAGGTTGTACCACAACTGCTGATGTATAAGTTCTGCTTGGTATCCTTCTCCACTAGACTGTTGGCTTCTTTAGAGTAGGAGTCATTCCATTTCACTCAGGATCCCTGGTGGCTTACCAAATTCTTAGGACACAGGCAACACTCAATTATATTTAGGAAAGAGATTTCTTGGCCAGGGTTCCAGCATATTCTAGTAACACAGATGGACCACTGATGTCAGAGAATATAAGAATCCCATAGACATTCTAATTTGCAGACCTACCAGAGTTCAAACCTGCTATGGAAAGGGGAAAACAAAAATAAAGAACTAAATAAAAGAAGAAATAGTGAGTTAGGACACTCTACAGGTGTCATATCCCTGGGAGCTATTATGGCAGCAGCCCCACACCCACATGGCTGGGTCTTTAACCTTTTTAAGAATTATCAGCTGCATAGTGTGTTGGAGTTCTCCAGAGAGACATAACCAATAGGATGTGCGTACATGTAGAGACAGGGATTTATGATAAGAACAGATTCATGCAGTTAGGGAGACTGGCAAGCCCTGAGATCTGCAGTCAGCCACCTGGAGACCCAGAGAAGGTGTAGTTTTGGTCCAAAAGCCAGCAGATACGAAATGTAGGAAGTACTGTTTCAGCCATAGTCCAAAGGCAGGGAAAAAAGCCTATAACTGGTTTGAAGGCCATCAGGCAGGAAGAATTCTCTCTCACTCTGGGGACGGGCAGCTTTTGATCTATTCAGACCTTCAACTGATTGGACCAGGCCCACCCACATCACAGAGAGCAATCTGCTTAACTCAGTCTACTGATCTAAATGTTAATCTCATCCAAAACGATCCTTACAGAAATACCCAGCATAACTTCTGGTTACCCCATGGTACCATCAAGTCGACACACAAATTAGTCATCACACACAGCTTCCCAAGTCATACATGTGCCCAATTTTCTGATCCAACATGGATGGGAAAGGGAAATAAGGTTAAAATAATGTGTTTGTCCTTAAAATACATATACAAAAATCTTCATGGTCTCCTTATTCATAAACAAGAAGCAACCCAAATGTGCATCAACAGTAGAATGGATTTTTAATTGTGTTATATTTGTACAACACAGATGTTCTGCACCCTGCTGCCAGGAGCCAGCGGTGGGGAAATGATCTGGAAAGAAAACATGGATGAACCAGGCTCCGTACAGGAGGCTGGGCTCCTTATCTTCCATGGCTTTACTTTCCTCTCACTTTTCTCCAATTTCACTTAACTCAATTTTAGGATATAATGTTCTCAGAATAAGATTTCAAAGCAATAATAGCGCTTGGGGTAGTTTGTTTCCTAGTTTTAGATGTGCTTTCCTAGGCAGCTGTGCTCATGGGTCCTAGCCCCTGAGTGTGACGGATGGCCTGTGTACACGGCTGCGTGTGCGGACTGAGGACCTCAGAGCGGCTCTCACTGCCTCCAGAGGGCAGAAGTCTGTTTCCCTGCAGTGCGGTTGAGGACTACCAGAAAAAGTCTAGTGGATACTCTTGCTTGATGGCAGAAGAGTCACAGCTGGGGTGGGACAGTGGTCCCTCAGGGGCAAGGGGGCAGGGAGGCAGGAGTAAAAAGGCTCCAGTCTCTCAAGAGGCTGCACAACTAGCCTGGACCCTTCAATAATATCAATGTCTTGAAAGACAAAAACCACGGGGGATTTCCCTGGGAGAAAGAAGATTCGGGTGATGTGACAAATGACACGTGTGATACTTGATTGATGGGGGGGGGGCTCAGCTTAACAGGTGTTATTTGGACAATTGTGGAAATTTCAATATTAGCTGTCTTATAAGTAATATACTTTAAATCAGTTAAATTTCCTGAATATGAAAGGAATTTCCTGAATATTTCTTAGAAAACAGTTGCCACAGGATTTAGGGTTAAAGAGACACGAGACCTGCACTTTCAAAGGACTCAGGACTCACCCCCAAATCTTTGTTTCTTTGTATTCCAAGCACCTATTTCTCTCTACAGATACAGTAACAGATGGTAACAGATGATGGCTATGTTGTGAAGGATATACACGTTTTCACTGGGCCATTTTTGCAACTTTTCTGTAGGTTTGGAATGGTTCAAATACAAAGTTGGGGAAATTATTAAAATTTGCATTCTTCATATAGTCAAGCATTTGGCATTTTCTTAGTAATTTCTTTTTTCTTTTTTCTTTCTATTGTTGTTGTTTTGAGAAAAAGAGAGTGCATGCATGCATTGCAGAGAGGGGCAGAAGGAGAGGGAAAGATAGAGAATCTTAAGCAGACTCCACACCCGGCCTGGAGCCTGGCATGGAGACTGACGTGGATCTTGATCCTAGGACCCAAAGATCACGACCTGAGCTGAAATCAAGAGCTGGACACTTAACCGACTGAGCCATCTGGGCGCCCCTCTTCGTAATTTCCTGTATTGGTTTATGTGTAGAGATGTTTGAAATTGCCTGCATGTCCATAATTAGATGACTGGGTGAGGTGCAGGAAGCTCAGAGGTGGCCTGGGCTATCTGCCCCTACATCTCCAGTGCCCTGCGTGTTTCCTGGTGTGAGTGTTTCCGGTGTGCCTTCAATATTTCTTAGTTTTTATGGAGGTCTAACTTATATCTAGAAATTACATGCAGTAAAATACACAAACCTTAAGTGAATAGCATAACTAATTTTTACCCTGGTATCATTTCAAGATAAAGAACATCTTCAGCACCTCCGAAGACCCCCCTCTCTCTCCTAGTTAATAGCATCCCTTCCCAGGAAAGGGTGACATTATTCTGACTGTCACCATAGACTAGCTTTGCCCGTTTGTGAACTTTATTTAAATGAGCTCATATGGTGTGTATTCTTTCATGTCTGTCTTCTTCTTTTAATAATGTTGCACGCAGCAGAGCAGTGGTTTGTTGTTTTATGCTGCTTAATGATATTCCATTGTATGAACATTCCATAATTTAAAAATCCATTCTACCATTGATGGACACTTGGGGTGCTTCTTGATTATGAATAAAGTGGCTATAAAGATCTTTGTACATGTATTTTATGGACAAACACGTTCTTTTCTATTGGGTATTTACCTAGAAATAGAATTTTTAGGTCACAAGATATACATATTTTTAGCTTTGCTAGATACTGCAAAATAGTTTTGTACAACGGTTGTTCTAAATCACATTCTCACCAAGAATATATGAGCATTGCTTCAAATCCTTGCCAACTCTTGATATTGTCATTCCTTTTAACTTGAGCCATCCTGGTGAGAGTGTAGTGCTATTCCATTGTAATTTTAATGTTATAGATTTATTAAATGCATACATGAAAATGATACGCCTATAAAATGGAGTATCAGAGCTATAATATAATATTCTGGGGATATACTTATGTCAAAAAAGAAAAATAGGCTATAAACTTGGTATATAGTGTCTGTTGTTTTTATTTTAAATTGTACATATTAATAAAGAGGACTAGAAGAAATTCACCAAGATACTAGTAGTTGGTTCTGGATGATAGGATTAGTTTTTTTCCTCATACTTTTCTGTAGTCATGAGATGTTCTACAGTGAGCGAATGTTCATTCTAGAAACAAAAGAGAACAAAGAAGAATATTTTCAGGAATGGTCTCTGCCCAGGAAAGTGAACCTTGATGTTCAAAAAAAGAATTATACTTCTCTGGGCCTGTTCTGTCACCTGTCACATGACCCCACATCAGGAGCATAGAATGGTGCTTGTCAGCAAGCAAGCACTCAGTCAATGGCCACTTTTGAAAACACAGTACTTCTAGGACTGCCGGGGGGTGGTACCCTCAAGGGAGGGTTCAAAAATGAAAGAACTGCCAGGTTGTGGCAACATGGCAGATTTCTGCGGGATCTTGGATTCCGCAGGGCCCGATGACAGGCTTTCTGGAATGAGGAGAGGAAATGGGGAACACAAAGCAGCATTCTAGGGCACACGGGGGATTGGGGATTGCGGTAAGGATACGGAGAGTGCTGTCTAGGCCTCCTTGTGGTCCTAGACTGGGTGGGGGTGGGGTGAGAAGGCCAGCCACAAGGGTGCAGATTTGGCTGATGTGAGAGGCCTGGGCATCAATATTAAAAAACAAAAAGTATATATATATATATATATATATAAAAAGAAAACTCCCTCAGTGATTCTAAGGTGCAGCCAGGGTTGGCAACCAGTGGTGTATCCCTGCTTTGTTTTTCTTGTTTTGAACACAGTGAACATGTACTTTTATTATTTTCTGCCAACTCCAGCTCATTCCAGGCTTTTCTGACACACGCAGGGGTGTTTGACACTCTCTCCATCTTTGATTTACGTGTCCAAACTCTCATTTTCTGCTTGTGCCTTTTAAAAAATTACGACTGGGGGGCTGGCCTGTGGCCACGATGGGTGTCTTAAGAGAGGTGTTCTCCTTCACCATCAGGATAATTGGTGACTATCTAGTCAGAGATTTATTTTTGAGATGTGAACACGCAATCATCAATTTTTTTTCTTTTTGAAAGCTAATTTCATAAAGTTGGAGCGTATGTTGCATGTTTAGGATTCTATGTATTGTTAGGGATGTCTTTAAGTGGAAGTGGGGAAAAACCGCAATAAATACATGAGATGGCCCCTCAAGTCTAGAGCTCGGGCTGGTAAACTCTTCCAGAAGATACGCCCCTCCCACCAAGTCCGTAAAAGAGCTTCATGTGTGTTATAGTCTTGGGAAGAAAATGCACCAGGAGGCTGGGGGGGCAGGCACAGTGGTCACCTGCTGCCACAGTCAAGAAGCCCACTGCCCCCAGGCCGGGGAGACCACGCTTAGATAGCAGCCAGTGGCTTGCAGTTCTGTTTCAGCCATAATTCTAGGTTAAATACTCTTCTCTCAAGCCTCCTCCCACCTATTTGCTGTTCAGTTAATAAGCGACTGTATTACAAAATGGTAATGGAAAAAAACTGAAGACATGCCTGTGACAATGACCAATAAGGATGGTGTGAAGGCATGCTAAATTTTGATTGATCATTTCTCTTTGATTTTGGTTAAATGAAAGAATAAAGGCTGGTGCAGGGTGATTTTGCTGGAGAATGTAATAAAATAAATTGAAGGGGAAAAAAGAGAAAAGCCTACTAGAGACAAAGAACAGGGAAATACACCAAAATTACAAATAGAAGTCATTTAAAAGAAGAAAATATTCTACAATAGATGGAGAAAGTTTTAATTTCTTTTCACATTAAACATTATTTACCACAATCAGCTAACAGAAATTACTGCAACATTGGTCAAGATGACATAAAACTAAGGATAAATGTTTGTTATGAGAAAACCTCATTTAATGTGACTGACGATATTAGATACTCTATTTTTCATGACAGGATAAGATACAACCTATCTTGAACAGAAAGCAAATAATTCAGATCAAGGAGACATGCTGAGGTTTTAATAAAGAAGAAAAGCTTTGCCTTGTCCAGAACACTTAACAAAGTCTAGGATAATTTAGGTAAAAGAGGTGAGTTAGATACCAAGCGCTGGGCAGGGTCACAGGCCCATAATTCAGGCTTTATTTACATTACTGGATCTATGCAGCCTTTACCTCTCGGTAAGTGAGCTGTTATTTTTGGCAGAGGGATCTTCAATAGTAGCCTTGGATATGATTAATCGTATTTTAACCTCAGGCAGTCCAAGGAACTATTTTCAAAGGGATAGTTGAGTATTTTCATGGATATACTATTAAGGCATCTAAATTTTTGGTGTTTTCAGTATATAATTTTACTGCTATTTTTATTTTTTTTCTCCATGTTGCACAACAACGTTATCAGGAATTAAGTCACATAATTCCTTCTCTACTAATGAACTGGTTTAATCCATTTTGCAAACTTTAAATTGAGGTCTTGTAAAAGGGAAATTTATAATATGGGAACACACAGAAAAGTATATTGAAAACGAATAGAGGATTATTTTTTAAGCCATCATAAAAATTCAATCATAATTAACTGATAGTCTTTAACTTTGGAAAGACAGAAGAGTAATTAGAATTAAAATAGGTATTAAAAATAACTACCAGTAGTTTGTTTTACAAAAGAATAGAGCCATAAATGGCTTAATTGCCCAATTAAGTAACTATCAGATTCCTCTTTAGTCAACACTAACGGAATTCACATTTGAGCTAGTCAACAAAGCATATAAATATTTAACATCCGAATACAACATTTTAGTGATAACAGAGACTGCAAAATGCTACCCATTGCTGCTCTGTGCACAAATTAACCAGGTTAAATATCAAAGATACATTGTGAATACTCGTGAAACTAACAATAGAATATTAAACAAATTTCTTAAAGATTCAGAAACAAAAGTAGAAAACAAATTTTAACATGGGTGAGACAGTGCTTAAACAATAATTGACTTAAGACCTTTAAAATTAGCACTGAAATGCACTATATTTTTTTTTTAGTTTACAGAAAGAATCTATAAGTACAGGTTGCAGAAAGAAAATGTTTAGTGCTATTTACATTCGTTTTAAAACTCTGCTCTATACAAATTTAATTCTGATCAGTATGAACAATATTTTTGTAGATCTACTGCTTATAAAGCCTTTTCATCAAAGCACTGACAATGAACAAAATAACCTGATTACCTTTAGACAAAGCTGACCATTTGAAACCATTTACACTGAATGTTTTTAAGGGCCATGAACACTTACTTAAGTACAGAACTTAATGTCAGCCTGCAATTTCATTTTTATAAAGGCTAAAGTTATTTATATGGAATATTGTTCTATATACTACACGCCAATCTATATTTAAGTTCTATAGTTAGGTATTTTATAAGTTTTTTATTAAATATATTCTACACATATTTGTAATTTCATCCAGGAAGAATTTCTTCCCAGTGAAAAAATATAAAATCTTTTATATTTTTACAGGTTTAGATGAAACTAGCTCATGCTTTAGTGCTGTGCAAATTGGTTTAGCATATCAATTTTTAAATTATTGGTACAAAACAAAAAAATGGCATCCTTAATCATGTAGTATGCCTTAAAAGTCAGGTTTGATTTTAATACAATTGCAAGCACTAATACCAAATGCAAACTACATAAAGAAACAAAATTAGTTACTATGGAGAATTATTTTAATTTTAAGAATTTAGCTGAACTCTAATGAGTGAGTGTGACACTGGACACAGTTACGGACGAGCAATAATTATGGAAAAATTCAATTTGCTGATCTTCAAATACATAAAACTGATGAGTAAATGAGGTTTTCTATTATCTCTCGGCAATGCAAGTCTACGAGTATGGAACTGACCCTCCCACGTTAAGGCTAGGAAGCGCACTCGCACCCCTTTTGTGCTGTGTGGACAAGCACTCAGTGACCGCGTGACTGAGGAGTGCGTGTGTGAAAGGAAAAGCAATTTGTTTCATCAGCTCTCCGCTGAGTGCTTTAAACAACAGGCACATTTTGTTTTTTCATTTGTTGCAGTGAGAATAGTCACACTCAGTTTTGTATTCTGTGCCAGTGCAGCCACCATGGCTGACTCTGATAGAATTCACCCAACATTTCAGCTTCTTTTCCATTTTTCCCTCTCCAGTTGGCCCACTAATTAACTTCATTAATTGCTGAGTGTTTTCCAGTGTGGAATATTGTATTTCTGAGCATTTCTAGGTGCCATAAACCATGTTGCAAATTCTGCTGATGAAGAAAATAATGTCAATCTTTTTTAGTGCAAACTATATTGATTTGTTAGTTCTGGTGATGAAAATTTCTGTGGCAGCAAAATGGCTTCCGCTAGAAGAGATAACTTGTTAACTCTGCCCCCGGAGATTGACAGCATTCAAAAACCAATATATTTTAAAACTGCTCAACATAAACAAAGATACTAGAAATAAAAAATCGTAGTGAAAACGTTCTTGGTTCTTTTTACTCTGATGTGAGAAGCTGACAGTGTTCATGAGATCATTCAGTTCCATGGATTTACAGGCAGACGCTTCCTAAGGGTTTCTGAAGCAATGTTGGGTCTCTTCTGTCCCAGCAGCATGAAAGACAAAGACTACATCACAGCACACGTAGCGGACAGTGTTTACAGGATTACACAACAATTACTCTCTCCAGTCTTTTCACGATTCCTCTGACCTGGAGAAAATGCAGAAAAGTCTTGTTTATAAAAATGCTCAAATTATGGAGAGGGGGGTTGGGATGGCATCCAAACATAATAAGAATTTTTTTTTTAATGTTTGCAATTTTTTTAAATTAAAAAGCTATAATGATAATTATAGCCTGTTTTAATTATAGTCCCTTTTCAGGATGTCTGGTTATTTGCTTAACAAGCTCTGTTCATAAACAATGAAAACTTCCTTTTCCTCAGAAGGTCCAAAAACACGGAACCATTTTTGAGCGCCTGTCTCCATGGCTTGAGTGAGAAGCCTCTGCAGTGTGAGGATTACCTTGAGAGTTTGGCTCTGGCAATGTCTCTCTGGCCACCAAATGCATCACCGTTGTTTTGCCAAAAGGAAGTTTTAATGCTATGGGGAAAGCAGAAGATAGTTTGTTACATATATACTGACCTACTGAAATCACTAATCAGAATTGAAACCATTTAAAAGACTGGTTGCTTTTTGCAGGACCTCCTCAACAGACTGAACTTCTTACTAGGTAGAGCATCTCTTACAAAATGAAATTAGGTTAATATTATCAGAAACAAGTGAAATTATTCTGCCTAGCTATGGCCCTTAGTCTGACACCAATAAGCATACTGTTGAAGGAAGGGGGCAAGAGAAAATACGTAATTAATTAATATTGGAGATAACCTTCAGAGGACAAAAGGAACTAAAAAAAAGTTTTTGAGAATACCTTTTCTAGATTAGGGAAGAGTTTAGATTAAGAGACCTTTGTTTCTGAATCTAATTATCTGTCTAATATGCAGTCACCTAATTGCTACACTGAACAGGCCACTATAATGCAGAAATAGAACAAACAACAAACTCAATTTTAAATATTTATTCTCAACCCTATATTTTTCAGTGAGAAAATAATTTTCTTTAAAAGGTTACTTTAAGGGCGCCTGGGTGGCTCAGTGGGTTAAAGCCGCTGCCTTCGGCTCAGGTCATGATCCCAGGGTCCTGGGATCGAGGCCCACATCGGGCTCTCTGCTCAGCAGGGAGCCTGCTTCCTCCTCTCTCCTCTCTCTCTGCCTGCCTCTCTGCCTACTTGTAATCTCTCTCTCTGTGTCAAATGAATAAATAAAAAAAATCTTTAATAAAAAAAAAATATCTGAAAAAAAAAAAGGTTACTTTAAGAGAAACACTATCTTGGCATTATTAATAATCACTGTTTTTTAATCAAGTCTTAGTTTTAAAGGTTTCCTCACTCATAATAAAAAATTTTATTATGAAATACTTCAGATCTAGAATGATATAACACACACCGATATCCATGAACCACTTAAGCAAATACAGACATTAAGTTTCATGGTGAATCTCTTTGTTATTCTGTGTGTAAAATTAGAAGCAGCCAGTATATCTAATGTATAAAGTTATTTCCATAGTTGAGATGATTTAGTTCTGACATCTAGCACAACTTTCTCTTCACTAATTACAAACTTAAGGCAGGCTTAAGATTATCACTTAGCAGGTATGATCCTCCTGCTACCTGCTTTTTAAGTCTTGCTCCATAGGATGATGGTTAACATGTAGATTAAAAAAGACTCCTAAATATCATCAATATTATTCATAATCGAGGTGAGTTTCATATCCTACTTAAAGTTGGCTAGCCATTATTTGGTCTATTCTCTTAACTTCTCAAGTTCAAATGAAGTATGATGGCTCATAAATATACATTCTGATGAAATAAGAGGAGGGCCTTTTTTGGATAATCTGCTAGGGCTGATTTAACATTAAAATGCAAATAAAACTTTGTATTTGAAAATTTTTCATTAAATGTACTGGGAAAGACTGACTGAACTTCAAGTTGCATATCACTCTCCTATCATCTCCTGGACTCTAGTAAGCTGGATCCGGGTTGAAAATCACATCTCCTCTACTTGCCAATGTGAGATGAGTCATGAGGGAGTCATCTATCTGTTCCCCCGGCCTCAGTTTCTTCTACCCAAATGGAGACAGTAATTCTATCCGTAAATCTAGCAGTAATTCTGCTCATTACAGCTGTACTGACTAAATGAAATAATCCAAGGATTATTGCTTAGTTCAGGGCTTGGCACAAAGAAAACATGCAGTAAATATTACCCTCCTCATCATCATCATTTTGAGAAAACAAGGAAGACAGATCTCAGAAAACAGTGTAAGTGAACGGAGATGCACATTTAGAGAAGTGTGGACAGGCCTGGAAAGCTGCTTAGTGGCTTACCATTTGAAGCTACAACTTTGATTGACGGGGATTATTATTTTTCATCTCCATTTGAATTTTAACTGGAAATAGTAGATATGGATGCTAACAGTTTCAAAGAAAGGAAAGGAAGGACACAAGAATTTAAAAGTTTTCTCTTTCCTTCACTGTGGAAGCTTCTGCTTTCTACTATGACTCTGTACAATATCTAGGATAGGACTTTTCTTTTTTCTTTTAAAGATTTGATTTATTCATTTGAGAGCGAGCGAGCGAGAAACACAGCAAGAGAGAGTACGAATTGGTGGGGAGAGGCAGAGGGAGAAGGGGAGAAGCAGACTCCCCACTGAGCAGGGAGCCCTATGCTGGGCTTGATCCCAGGACCCTGGTACCATGACCTGAGCCAAAGGCAGATACTTAACCCACTGAGCCACCCAGGTGCTCCCAGAAGTTTTCAACCTCACATAAAAATCACCCAGGATTTCAATTCAGTAGTACACAGGGAGATGGGGAAAAGGGGGGAGGGAGAAAAGGGGAAGGGGAGGGAGGGAGGAGGAGACAGAATGGGGAGGGAGGGAAGGAGGAAAGTAATTAAGTAGGGAGAGAGACAGAGAGAGCTCTCCTCCAACCAGCCGGCATGTGGAAAAGTATCCCAGTTGATTCCTGATTGAATGCCACAGTCTCCACTACATTTTGGGAAAGAATGAAAGGCAATGTATTGAGTGTTAAACTTGTAGCTGATCTTCTTTATCTAACTTAGGAAGACTGTTATCACACCTTTTCTTTAGTACACTGAAATTCTATGGAACTAAAAAGTCATACCACAAAAAAGGGGATTCAGGGCTATGTTTTAAGAAATTTGATAACAAAAATATTAAACCTGAAACTTACCGGAACCATAAAACCCTAAGAGCGACAAAGAATGCCCAGGTCTCCTGGTTTAACCATCCATAAAATGACTGAACCCCACCCATGGCTATACCTACTGCTTGTATGTAACCGATAACAGGGATTTCACTCTATTCCCTCACTGGTCTTTCTTTAGGCAGCTTGACATGCTCAAATAATTCTTTCTTGTATTGAATAGTAACCTGTCTGCTTCTGACTCCCAGCTGTTGGTCCTATGTCTAATTCAAGTTATATAGAGCAAGTCTCAAGCCATGCAAAGCTAGTCTACTCCTTCTCCACACTAGCCATTCCAGTATTTGAAGATAATTACCATTACCCTGTGTATTGTCTCCTTTATTATTCACATTCCAGAACACAGGGAAACTAAAAGGAAAAATTGTGACCAAAAAACCCACATAGTTGAATGGTATTCAACCTTTATCAAACACCCAGATATATTGATCAACTTCATTGTTAGGTTTAGAGAAAAAAGGTCAGACTATATTTAAACAAAAATATTAAAGTGGATCATTTCATTTGCCTACAAATTTCTAATTATCAGAATATATTTGAAATACAGGTACTAAAAACAAAATAACCTTGCTGATGGTAGAGGATATAACCCATAAGGGGGCACTATTGAGTTATATTTCTCCAATCACATATAAAGAGCACTGATACCAAAGAACTGTTGTAAGTGCTTTGAATATATAACTTAACCCTCTTAACCTAGGAGGTAGGCACTATTGTTAGCCCATTCTATCAATGAGGAAAGCTAAGTAACCTCCCCAAGATTCCACAGCAAGAAGCAGCAGAGCCAGGATACAACTAGGATAACTAGGTTCTAAATCTGCTCTTTGAATCCTCATACTACAAGGTCTCTCTAATGTAACTCATTTACCGTCATTCTTGCAAGATGGGCAATTGTAACAAAGTCAAACTGAAAATCCATTATCATAAACTTTGCCTACTCTGTGTCTGGCTTTAACTTAAAAATATTACATCTAATCCACAAGTACAATAAAATTACATTTACAAAATAATAGGTATGGATTCCTATGTCTAATGAGATAGAGTTTATTTCATAAGAGAGTAAACACATCACAGTGTTAAAATGAAATTTAACAGAATGCAAAATGTAAAGAAGTAGAGTTACCAAAACAGCCAGAATTCGTGAGTTTGAAATAATTTTTTTGGTAAAATCAGCCATCAGCATTGAAACAAACAAATGAATGCCACTGCCATGAGACAGACATTAAATCCCATTACAAAGGTAACTATTACCTCCTAATGTGACATTTCCATGCAGAAATCGTCCTTGATAAATAAGTCGTAGAATATTTGGACTGCTGACCTGCTCTTCTTCCCAGTCTGAAAAGAAGTAGTGAACTTGTTAGGTGTATTTTCAAGACAGAGTTAAGGTATAATTGCATTGTTTATAGTCCTGAAGTTTAAAGATTAAAATGAATGAGTTGGGAAAAATCTAAGCTTAGGTAAAGAGAAATGTCATTTGAAATTTAATTACTATTACCAGTAACGAACAGAAAATACTATAATGTTCCAATATTTGTACCTGTTAAAATACATATTTGAAGCTAGAGACAATAAGTTCAACAAAGATTTTAATATACTGATATAGAGAATAACAAAAAAAATTATGCCTCAATAAAACTGGAGAACACAAATTTTAAAAATAACAAAAAATTAACAATGTTTACTTTTGGATAATATTGATTTACTACTTTGTCTTCCGAAGCCAAATGATAAACATTATATAAGACACGACTTTAAGTTCACTTTACCCAAAATATTCAGAAGAAGAAACCTGAAAAATATTACAAGGCAGTACTACATAAATATGCTTATAAAGAAAATAAAAAAACAAACTGGTGAGTAGGATGGGTAGCAGAATATTTCATTTGTGTACGACTTTTGTTATAGTGAAATATGGAATACTACTCTGTTAAGATAATGATTTAAGGACACTGATATTGTGATAGGGTACAGGGTTAGTGATCTAACTAGCTGGTATATATAATAATTTAAGCTCTGACTGTGACAAAAATTTGAGAATTCCATTATCATCTTTATCAAGAATTCTTGTATAATGTGTTTGTTTCCTAAAGAAGCTCCTATAATCAGGAGCTGTCAACACAAGGATGAGTTTAAAATATCCTAAAGAGAAGAGACAGAAAAGAGGTAAGTGGAGCACTTCTCCTTTTGAGTATTCAAAATGATGAATATGAATTTGATAAAAGCGTGCCTCCCACTGATTCAGCACAACAGAAATGGGACAGGAGAAATGAATCGGAGTCCTTTCTCCTCTAGCCCCCTTGGTGCTTTTTCTCCTCGTCTTTCCTCCCCCACTTGCATGCCTCTGTTGCCTTCTGACACTAGTGCTCCCAGATCCCTCTTCTTCTAGAAGAAAGATCAACTAAGCCTCTAACATCTTACCATGGATTACTTTGAATTCGTTGCTCCCAAATTACTGTTTAATAGACTATTTCTGGTCAAGATGGAAGTGTCCAGACATATAAAGACAAATGACGGTGTCTAATTCACTAGAAAAAAATATTCTAAAAATCTTTAAGTATTTTTTTGAGATGCAAACCTGAAGCTACATACTTCACTATTTTATACAGAGTGTTGTGATGTCCACATACTTCATTGGGTTTAATATGCTATCTACCTTTCCCTCTCAGAGGATCTGTAATTTAGAGAGACCTATAGAATAACAACGTTTTAAAGAGGAATTTCAACAACTAGTAACATATATTTAGTGGGTATTTTTTTGGACTTCTGAGTTGGTAAGAGCTATTCCACCTATTAACTAGATTCCACTAAACTGCCTAAGAGTAGACCAACAAAAACTCTCTCCAAAAATATATTGCACCAAGTGTTTTCTTCTACTGATTTAATATTTACTATACTTTCATTATTAGCACCAACAAATATTTACATTTGCTGACCTATTATGAGATAAAATGTAGAACTAGATTGTTAATTTAAATATTTTAGGTAAAATAAAAATTTGGTTTTTTCCCTGCATTGTCTAAAGTTGCTGGGTAGAAGCAGCAAACTTAGGAAAGGTTGGGCTCAAAAATTTGTGTGTGAAAATAAGTAATGTGGGATTGATACAATTTCCAGTGCTGGTAGATGGCTGGCTCATTCATTTGGGACACTATTTATGGCAAACACCTGCACTTGAGTCCTGCCTTCGGTTACTATTAATCAGGATTTTTAAGGAATTAAAAGTAATTTTAATATCTAAGTCAAACAATTATGAAGGTAAAAGTACCTTTTTTCTTTACCACAAGTTATAATGCTGCTCCCTAAAAATAAATTTTTGAGAGGAACTGCCTTTTTTTGTCTTGTGTAATCTTTTCTACAATACCATAGATGTCAAAACTGATCTTTACCCTCCCCTCCCAAAACCACAAAAGTAATCTTCTACATCATATTTAGTACAACATCACTATTAGACAGGTACTAAAAAATGCTTTTCCTAGTGATAGTTACTGTCATGTCTGGCTATCAGGAAATTCCCATATTCTAAGAGCCCAAGTTTAGTCTACTTCAGCTTTTCTGAAACTCCTTCTTACCTCTAACCTTTCACTTTAGCCCCTCCCTGATTTAGGAACTAACACTGACTAGTCCCTTAATGATCAACAGAAAGAAAGATTTGAAAGTATTTGTCCAAATCAGTTTTTCTGAAATGCATGTCTATGAATCCTGAACTCAGGAACAACAGAGCCTATGGAAAGTCCTCCTCAAGAATTTTTAAACTGTGTTTTCATTCTAATGATAATCTGGAAGAGATTGTCTAGATAATTCAAATAATCACCTTATAACCAACTACAGTCTTGGGATTTATTGCCCACATATGCAGTTTATGATCGCATTGGCGCCAAGCAGTACTTCTTTAATTGTCAAGGGGCTAATAAGAAAAGAACAGAGGTTGACTAAATACATAAACAATGAATTCTTGGGTGCCTGGGTGGCTCAGTGGGTTAAAGCCTCTGCTTTCGGCTCAGGTCATGATCTCAGGGTCCTGGGATCGAGGCCCGCATCGGGCTCTCTACTCAGCAGGGAGCCTGCTTCCTCCTCTCTCTCTGCCTGCCTCTCTGCCTTGTGATCTCTCTCCCTCTGTGAAATAAATAAATAAAATCTTAAAAAACAAAACAAAACAAAAAAACCAATGAATTCTTGCTAAGTGAAGACTGACAATCAGGTACACTGCGTGAATGAAGGTTTTGCGGTGAATCTGCAGATAACTGGGTCCTCATATAGCAAGCAGGAGCACAGGCATGCCAAACTCTACAGTACCATATTCATGGTACAAGCGGAAAGTTGGTTTTAGCAAAAATACATCATCTGGCACATTAATGTTGTTAATTTGAACATTATTGATTTTAGAATTATATTTGCATTTTCTTTTTAGATCTGTTTTAGTTTTATGGTTGTGTATGCGTTAATAAGCATAAAGCATCTTAAATGGGTTTTATGTTTCTATCTTTAAAAAAATTATAATAAAAATAATTTAAGTCAGCACTAGGGAATCTACAAGAATTTTCTTCCTCTAAAGGAATTCCGTATATTATTTAAGGTTGAGAAACACTGATCTGATTGATTCATTTTGAATACACTGTGTTCTTTGTTGAAATGAGTCTTGTCCCTTAAAAGTCCAAATTGCTTTGGCTAGTAAAATTAAGTTAAATCAGCTGAAACATTCATATTACTATAATACATGCCCTTAAAAGAAAGGACCAAGCTGAGTTAGGGAAAGTTCAAAAGAAAAACACAACCTAAAGACTCACTTTAGGATGGCAAGACAGTCTTATTACATGGAAAAGAATCAGAGAAAGGAAGGAATACCACTCCCCCACTCCCTCAAATTTTGTCATGGATACTGCCTTGAAAATGCAATGCATAAACGGATTTTATACCTTCTTGCCCTTGTAGTTCAGAGTACACAGGGAGTGACATGCATTAGAAATTAACTGTATGTCAAACTCAATTTTAAATAGGTTATAAATGGAATAGACCAATGAGAATATATTTTAATTTGTTAAAAACAGTTTTTATTATCTTTTACTTTGTGTTTTGGTATAAAGATTTACTGATATGAAAGTTACGTGCATGTGTTAGCTACTCCGTGTTTTTCTTTTTAAAAACAACTTTCATTCACATTAAAATGGTTCTAAGGCAAAAAAAGATTTTGCATACTGGCTCCTTCCCTATTTTGCAATGAGGTAGCTGAAGAACAAAATGACAGATACAGTGTTCCTTCCCCTTTAGCTCTGAAGACTAATCCCTCAATTATTTGGTTTTTTAAAAAAATCTTTGTAACTTTTTCAAAATGTTTGTGAAACTAGGGTATAAAGAATTAACATTATTCATTCTTAAGAGAAAAACACCACTCACCCATTGGCCAATTGTCATACACATGCTTTGCAATGTCAGAAGCAGAATCATTAGGAGAAAACAGGAACTCTTTTGTTTTCCCGCTTACCAAGATGAGGCGCAAGTTTATCTGAAAGAAGACAGGGATTCTTTTAATATAAATCTTGAAATTTTGAAAGTAAAAAAAGGCTCCTAGGCTTTTCATTTCAATCACATTCTAAATTATTACTAATGCCATTTTCTGGTTTTTATTTATTTAAATTCTGTAAAGACTTTTTTTAGAGAATGAGAATTTGGCACATGATTTCATTTCCATTATTTAATATATATGGGGGGGCAGATAAGTTTGCCTTTAATAAATAAACAAAGGAAAACCAACATTCATTAAACTTTTATGTTTTAACTATTCCAACAATGTTCAGAGTTGGACTTTCATAGGTTATCTCTATTAGTATATATATTAGTATATATATTTTCCATTGAAAAACTAACAAAAGTGCTGCAGGTCACATCACTAAACAGAAGAAAAATTTAGTTGATAATCTACGTAGAAAAAATAAAGGGGAAACAATGAGTTATATATAATTTTTTCTACAAAAATTATTCACATGTAAACAAATTAATCAGAAACAATAAAGAACTTTACAATAGTTAAAGGAGGAATCAATGATAGTCATTATGTTAAACCCAAATGCATGATCATTTATTTTGGGAGGGCTATGCGTGACAAAGGACAGAGCTTCGTCCTCAGTGAATAACCTAAGAAAATAATGGAATTAAAATTTTTGAGGTCCAATGAATTTACACTTCCAAGTAAATATGTTTGTTTATACCTTTTGTAAAACATTTCTAAATGTTCACTTTTTAATTGTTTTCTCTATCCATAATTAACTTGATGTTATTTTTAAAAACCATGACATCGCTCATTCCCTGTAAGTTACAGAAATGCAAGCAGGATTTTCTATACTTCTGGGCCTCTGTTAAGAGAGCAAATAAGACCTTCCCAAAAGTTGGGTCCAGTCCAGAGCTGAGTCCTGGGACTAGCCCAGGTTCTTTATACATAAAGAACAGAGCATGTCATTGTACCAGTTTGAATTGTGCCTGGTCCTAGGTTAGCTGAGCTCTCTTCTTCAGTTACCAATACTTTTTCCTTCTAAAAAAATACCAGAACATCTTTAAGATGGCCAAGTTCTACAGTGAATAAATTGGTGCTACCACAGCACCATTTAGAGACCAAGTCACTGATTTACTACTTACCACCAACATGGCCAAGGCCATTCCCAGTGCCTCAAATGTACTGACAGTTATAAAATATCTCTTCTAAAAAAGTGGTGAGCACAAACAATTCTTCATTTATTGGGATGTGACTGGATCCCATATTATTAGGTGGAGTAGAACTAGATTTCATACTAGAAATTATATTCTAACTGTATGTGCATTATATTTCCATAAAAAGTTTTTTAGAGGATAACAGAAAAAGAAATCTATATTCTAGGTGAAAAGCTCTTTCTATATATTCAGTAGGAATTTGTTCCTGCTTTTTTAACCAGAATGAAATCTGAAATGAGACCAAAGAGTATAATACAGGAAGAGATCTGACAAAATCAAACTGCTGTAAATACATAACACAATCCAGAAACTTTTTAAGTTCCATCTGAACAAATTCAAGTAATAGTTTATAAGAATGATTAAATTTTAAGAAAGCACCACTTATTTATTTCATAGAACAAGTAATGAGTGATTCTTAAAGCAAGGAATGCAAGATCTCTACAATATGAATTTCAGTTCTCAGAGATACACTATTTATAGCTGTCTCTTTATATGTGAATATTGATAAATATATACTATATACTGTGAATTTATATGGAATCTTTTAATGGCTTCTATTATGTAAGGGTCCTTTAGTTATTAATGCCCAAGAAATTATGCCCCTCATAATGGTTCAGCCACATGTATTTGTTTAACGAGAAAAAAATGTAATTAAATTCAAGCTTCCTCTAAGAGTTACGTAAATGAGATAAATCTACTTTTTCTCAGAATCGTCTTTTAAGTTTAAAATTAATTTCTATTGGGCTTTTATTCAAATTATAATGTTTAAAAATAATAAAGAAAAAGGGGGGAGAGAAGGACTTAATTCTTAGAATCTGCAAAGACAATGCCAAAGCATACTTCAGACTTTCCCTATTATCCATCAATATGGAAATGGAAAAATATCTGATGGTATATATCCTTACTATGGAAATCCGTAGTTACTAAACCACATGAGGTATAGATCGATATGATTCGACATGCAAAGTTGTCCACAATATATTAAACTAAATAATACACTGCCCACACCATAAATGGGTTCATGCAGCAAAGTTCCCAACATTTATTATTTTAAAAATAATATATATCACTGTCACCAGTAAACTGATATTTCATTTCTGTATTTCAAAATCAATGGTATAAAGAATTTATGTGCATCTAAATTTTCAGAACGTTGGAAACTTTTGGCTTCTAACTGTTTGACAGGTTTAAGAACTTTTTTTTTTTTAAATGTTTACAGGGGGACATAAACTTTTTAGTTTGACACAGACTCTACTGAGCCCTACTTATTCACACTGGCCTGCTTCATACACTTATGGTACCTGCCTGGCCCCAGAAAACATTAAACTTTGTAACTCACGGTAGAGCTCTGTTACAAATTCAGAACAAGATGCAAGGTAAGATTTCAAAATCTACTGAGAACCTAATTACCCCTTTGGGTAGGGGAAAAATAAGTCTATAAATACATAAATCTAGGAAATCATCAACTATTACATTTAAAACTATCTAAAACTGATAATAACAGTTAAAGACTGCTTCAGAAAGGAAGTTTATGTCCCAAATTAAAAATAACAGCAATAAACCCACAAACTTAAATTGCTGAGTAAAGTCACACATTGCTGGAAACACTTCTGGTGCCCAGTACAATGGCTGGCATATAGTAGGTGTTCAATATTTGTTGACTAATATTTCAGTTTCTTTAATTTCAATAAGCAAGTGGAAATGTAGACTGGAAAGGTCAGCACTAAGATTCAAATGAAAGCTTCAGCATTCTGGGTATCTTATCAAATGCTGTGGTATATAGAATGGAAACGGGATGGGGGCACCTGGGTGGCTCAGACAGCTAAGGGTCTGACTCTCGATTTCAGCTCAGGTCATGAATTCAGGGGTGATGAGATGGAGCCAAGCATCGAGCTCCATGCACAGCGGAGACTCTGCTTGACATTCTCTCTCTCCCTCCCCTGCCCTAAAAATAATAAAATAAATCTTTAAAAAAAAAAAGAATGAGAATGGTTAATAATCATTTTTTGGTGGTTGTATGGACATGTGGATAGTTCCAACATGTAAACACCTCAGTGCTTAATTCGTTAGGTTCTGGATCTTCATTGTCAGTAACATGCCACAGTTTATATAAAATACTATAATTTAGTAAGGCATTTTCAAAAGTAAAATTAATTCTGATTGTTTCTGATTTTTAAATGCAGCTAAAGATGGGATTATTGATATGGAAGATTAATGAATGAGTCTGGACTTGTTCCTATGTTTATGTCTGTGTGACAACCTTGCTCCTAGACTAGAAGTACACATCTGCCCCAGTACATCGGCAGGTGTATCTTAGGGCTGTAACACCAAAGGAGGAAAACACTAAATTTCCACGCTTTCTTTAGAAAAAGTCTTGAAAGCAATCACCCAGATAAACACTTGGATACACAAGGTGGTTAGTAGTTAATTACTCCTATATCATAGTAAGAACTTTCTTACGCTTATTCAGATAAATAATGTCAGTAATAATTCCTCTCAATAAACGTATGGCAATTCCTATAAACGTGAGCTAGTTTCCTTTAAAAGATTATGTTCCATTTATTTAAATATTTATTAATGAAAGATCTTTTGCTTGTGGGGTACTAGAATTCTTGACACATTGACAATGGCTTAAAAACAATTCTTATTTATGCTTAAAATGTGATACACTACATGTACATACTTGTCTAAAAATAAAACTGTTAATCAAGACCCCAAATGACTTGATATAAGATGGAGCTCCTATTTTGTTATAAAATTCCCAAGGGATGGTGCTCAGATTATCCAAATGAATGATACATTTCATAGTTACTTTTGAGGCAAAACAAATCCAAACAAGACTCTTACTGAGGTAGCAACCGTAATCATTTCCTGTAAGGCCAGTGGAAATGACAAGCACTCTCCTATGCATGTATTTCAAGTTAAAAAAAAAAAAAGTTTTTAAGTAAATTGCCATCTCTATTTGTCAGATTATAACAATTTGGAGAAATCTCCAGAACTTAATTCACACAACAATTTGTTTTCAACTAGTCAGGATGAAAAAGAGGAAGTAAACAGGGAGAGTGGAAGATGGACTTAATTGGAGTGGTCTTTTGAAAATAAAACAGACAAGTATGGAGATGGACCATGCCCCGTAAAAGAAATATGACTATTTTCTACCAAGAGATTGACAGGTTGATCAGAAAAGGAATTCTGTTCCCCACCCCCTGCTTGTATATTCTATCAAATAAATAAATAAAATCTTAAAAAGAAAGAAAAAGGAAAGGAAGAAAGAAAAAAAGAGAAAAGAGAAGAAAAAAGAAAAGAAAAAGGAAAGAAAAGAAAGTAAAAGAAAAAAGAAAAGGAATTCCCAATCTTCTCCTCTGAGTAAGATTAAAGTGTACTCTACTTCACATTCAAGTGAAGAACCTTTTTGCCTTTGTACAAGTGCTCATTCCAGCCTTTTTTGCTAAAGGGCAAGTGAAAGTGGCAAGTGGAAAGATGTCAGACTTTCTTTGAAAGTCACTTTTTAAAAGCTCTCAATTTATCTGAAGGGGATTATACGGAGTAAATAAAGCCAACCCCAAAAGGTTACATACTATACAATTCCAAATATATAATATTCTTGAAATGACAAAACTATGGAATGGAGAATAGGTTAGTGGTAGCGAGGTTTTAGGAAGAGGGGGAGGGGGAGGGGTGGCTGTATCTATAAAAGGGAAGCACAAGGGACGCTTGTAATGCACTGTTCTGTCTCTTACTGTGGTGAGTGGTCATATGAATCTGCACATGTGATAAAACTGCACAGAACTAAATGCATATACACAAACAAGTGCATGAAAAACTGGAGAAATCTGAATGAAGTCTGTGGACTTTGACACTGTACTACAGTTACGTAAGATGACAGTACCAACAAGGAAACCCAGGTGAAGGGTATATGGGATTTCTCTGTACTATTTCTTATAACAAGTGCATGTGAATCTATAAATATCTCCAAATAAGATGTTTAAAAAAACTAGCACTCAACTGGCTAAAAATTTAGATGGTATTATGTCTGTCTTATTCTTATTTGCATTTGAAGGTGAATAATGCTTTTTAAAAAATAACATTGTATGAAAATAGCTACTTGATCTAGAAACAAGGATATAAGTCTATCAGTGACTTATTTTAAGACAATGTATAAATTTTAAAATAGATGAGCATGTTTTCTTGTTCCTAGAGTTACGGATTTGTAATTGGCATATTTTGAATTTTTGCTAAACATTACAGAAAAATGGAATGAGGGAGAAATATGCTCATTTTTTTTACATAGGACTGATTTAAAACAAATTATTCAAACAACTGCAGTGCTAAAATACGATAATCATATATTTCATAAACTTTCTTTTAGTTGTTCATTTATTCAAATATTTTCTGAAACAGACACTGTGCTTGGTGCCTGGATTACAAAAGATTTAATATGAAAACCCTTGAGGATTTCATAACCTTGAAGCTGTAAGAGAGACATAAAAACATAATTATGGGGGAGGGGGTAGCTAGGATATAAAATTTTAAGTGCTCATAAATACTAGCTGAATGAATTTTTAAAACAACAAAAGGAGGACCTGTGAGTCTGACACTCCAGAGTAGGGTCAATATGGCACAGTGAATAAAGAAGGAGAAATGCTAACACTTGCCATTTATTGTGTGACTCTACTGTATTTTGGGTATTGCCCTTAGTTATGACTCACCTAGCCCATTTCTGAAGCAGGTATTACTACCTCATTTTACAGTTGTAGGAATGAATTTAGAGACTTTAGTAAGTGGATAAGCTGAGATTTAAACCTGGATGTGCTAACAACACAATATTTGATGTTCACCACTCAGGTCAAGTGAACCAGGTGGTCCCAGCAAATTCCTTACCATGATCTCCATATTATTCTCCATCAACATCTCAACCACTCTTGCCCTCACTATGGTCCAACCACAGGTACCTTTTCTCAGTTTCTCAAAAGTGCTAAGTTCTTACTTGCCTTAAGGCCTTTACACAGGTGGTTTCTTATGCATGAAATGCTTGGTGTCCCACATTCCCCACCCCAATCCACACATACTCCGGCTTACATGTATTTGAGATAGGACAGGATAAATAAATTCTCCTGAGCCTCATCCTCCTGGAAGAAATAATGAAACTAAATTTTTGAAGAAAAAGTAGAAAAAGAATTTCAAAATAGAATTAGAGAAGCTAAGAAAGCATTCCTATTCCCCACTGGAATGAAGCAGCAATCCTATTTATGAGGAAGTTATTTAAAACATCCATGGAAACAGATTTTTAACTTCTAAGAAAATACACCTGAATTCTTGTCTATGAATTTACTTGTATTGTGGAGTTATAAACTAAGGTACACTGGGATTTGCTAAATGGATTGAAACTACAGGATCTTTTTCTATATTCTTTTTAGTACTCAGCATGATGTTGATTCTAATATACATGAAATATGAAATCTTTATAGGTAAAAACTCAGTGGAATTCCTTTTATTTGTAAAAACACTTACCTACCTTGAACGATAGGCAAAGGAGAGGCTAGACAGTGTTCCAGTTTAAGTTCCCAAGTAAAACTTTTACGACATCTCATTTTAGTTGGAATGTGAATTTCCAGAACATTTAACCCATTTTAAAAATGCAGGCAGAGAATGACATTCCAAAGAAACATTTCATGCTTTTTAAATTATATGACCCTGTCAACTATTTATTCATTAAATTATTTTTTGATCACTGAACACAAACAAGAAACTTTCATACAAATGAATTAACAACAATATTAAATTAGCCTACTTACCTTCTAGAAAATGTAGATTGATTTTTTTTTCCTCATCAGTGAAGAAACAAAGAAACCATTGGGTTCTTATAAGTACAGTTCAGAATCAACTAATGTAACTCAAAATTTATAAGGCATTTGGTGCCTGGCACACAGTCAGTGCCTAATTAGTTATTATCACAAGTTATATATCATTGTCATCATAACCAGCATTTGTTTAGTAGATCACATTATACTAACTATATAATACTCTCTCTTTAAATACTTTATAATACACATTTATTTTAAAATAAGTTTGGAAGACTTTTTTAAAATTAAAATTTCATGTGAAGACTGAACAATTTATTTTCTTGAGAAACTGCAAATTATCCTTAAAATTATAATTTTTCAAGTTCCAAATCCTATAAACTTAGAAAACATGTTGGTTCTGAAACTGAATTACAGTTCTATATCACTTTAAAACCTGACTGACTGTAGGATACAAACCAGCTGCTTTAACCAGATTTCAATATGCAAGTGTAGTAGTCTAATTTCCTATACATACTATCAACTAAATAGCGAATTTAAATGAAACCAAAGTAGTCTCTCTGGGACACTGGATCTGTATCTAGGGAAACCTTTGTTTTGAGAAAGACTTTCAGGTCTTATGACTCACTTAATTAAGAACAACAGTTCAGTACAACTGTTTCTGTCAACCAAGCAGTGAAGATATTAAATTATAGATAGGAGAAAGGGAACTGGCAAAGGCAGAGCAATAAAGAGGACACTGGAGAAGGGAGAGAGTACCTTTTCCTATATTCATAATCTTATGCTCACATATTTCAGGAGGATGACAATTTTCTTTTTCTGTCCATCTCCTGTTGTTAGTAGAAACAGGATGGTGCACAGTTTTTGGCTAAAAGCCTGAAATCATGGGGAAGGAAATTAATTATTTATTGAACATCAACTATGCACCAGAAGTTTTCCTTACACACAGTTATCTCATTTGAGTAGTTCTAGCACACATCCTATTTTAGTATCTACTATATAGTTTTCTCTTGTCTCTAATCACCCAGAACTCCGATAAAACAGTGTAGGACACAGGATGAATCTTTCAGATTTCTGTATTTCTTACATTTGTCTTGGCTTGCTGTTATTTGAGCCTGCACCACATTTCCCCTTGAGGTGAGTGCTTGGCCATTTGCTGGGGTTATCAATTCCCAGATTCTTTCCCTCATACTTCTTCTATCCTATTATCAAATTCTCAGTACTACTTTCAATCTCATGCCTTTTACAGTTTTCCTCAATCATCCAACTTTTAAGATTTTAAGATTAGAAGGAGTCTCAGAACTCATCCAGTTCGCAGACAGCGAATAGACAAGGGAAAAGAATCCTGGGCGGTGGGGCGGCTAGCTAGTTAGTGGCAAAACAGAATAGCACAGCCCAGGTTTTCTCTCTGAGGTCAGGGTTTGTTCTAGCACACTTCGGTGTCTCCCCAAACACTCTCCCAGGCTCCCCCTACATGTTCCTAAATATTGGACTTATATCATATTCAAATAGCCACTCCAGAAGGTCTTGCTTTTCTCTTAGGAGTCACACAACTTTTGAAACAAAATACTCCTTAATCTGCTACACACTAGCTGAAAACTAATTCTATTTCTCTGAGTGATAGAACTTCTAGGGAATATAAGTAAATATTAAGAGAAAAAAAGTGTTCTTATATACTGTAAAATAAATCTGGAAATGCCAGGTTAAAAAGTTCAAACAAGGTGTCTGCCAAGAGCAGGGGGAAAGGGAAATGGAAAGTTAATGTTTAATGATTACAGACTTCCAGTTTTGCCAGATGAAAAGAGTTCTGGAAATGGGATGGCAGTGATGGTTGTGCATTACGAATGTACACTGAACTGTACATTTAAAAATGGCTAAGATCACAAAGATACTGGTTTGTTGAAAATATAAATTCCCATTAATAATTAATCTTGATCCTCTGATGTTTTACATTAGTGAACTATAACAAAACAGTTGGAAAGTAATCTCATCTAGATAATTCTGATATAATAAAGTATTTCATTTTATACAAAGTATAAAAATGATTAAGATGGTAAATATTATGTGTATTTTACTACAGTCTGAAAGCCAAAAAATATTTACAAAAAAAAATTCAAAGTTTCTTCACTGCAAAACTTCTCAGGGGCGCCTGGGTGGCTCAGTGGGTTAAAGCCGCTGCGTTCGGCTCAGGTCATGATCCCAGGGTCCTGGGATCGAGGCCCACATCGGGCTCTCTGCTCAGCGGGGAGCCTGCTTCCTCCTCTCTCTCTGCCTGCCTCTCTGCCTACTTGTAATCTCTCTCTCTGTGTCAAATGAATAAATAAAATCTTTGAGAAAAAAAAAAACTTCTCAGAATTTTTCATCTGAGTGAATCTTTAAGGGGAAGAGGGACCTATGATTCTACTTTCAGATGACACTTTAAATGAACACACAAAAGTTTATGAAACAAGGTATTACGCTAGACGCCACAGAAGATAAAAAGATGATCAAAACATAATCAATCAGTACTTAGAATTTGCTATTAAAGCATTCAACCGCCTCAGGGGACAGTGGGACTAACACAGGCCACTGAAAAAGTTTCTTTACTGAATTTCAAATTTGTTGGGCATAATATGTTGATGTGGAACCTCATTTGTGTGTAATGAAAAATCAGTCATCAGTCTTATGGCATAATACTTTATCAAAAAATGTCAAAATAGTTTTAATTAAAATAACCTATTTATACCTATTGTTAGAGGACGCCAAAGTGATTTTTAAAAAAAAGATTTTATTTATTTATTTGACAAAGAAAGAGACAGCGAGAGAGGGAACATAAGCAGGGGGAGTGAGAGAGGGAGAAGCAGGCTTTCTGCCGCGTAGGAGCCGAATGTGGGGCTGGATCCCAGGACCCTGGGATCATGACCTGAGCCAAACACAGACGCTTAACGACTGAGCCACTCAGGCACTCCTAAAGTGATTTTTTTTTTTCAGTATAACTGTGAATTAAATATTTGCATCACTGCTGTATGAAAGGATAAGATACTCCCAGAGATGGTCTTTAATATTAGACTAAAACTCACATTAAGATGGACATCTTGAAAACTACACATTTGAAAAGACTTATTTTTCCATAAACTTTTTTTTTTCTTTTAAATTATGAAAATGGCTTAGACTTGATGCCATGGGCTCTGGCTACAAAACAAAATAATTTTAATGTGTGCCTTTGCCCTATAAAAGTGAAACTAATGGTTCTCTGAGGGACTGTCCTAGATGACTGTTAAAAGTCTCTCCAGCTCTAGTATAGAAAGGGCATGTTATTTAGAAATATAACAATTGTATTATGCATGACAAAAAAATATGCTTAGAACACAAAAGCATTTAGTAATGACCAAGTTATTCCAATCAGTCACTTTTTATCTGAATTAATAGAGGTGGAATGATGCAAACCCTGTACCTTCATTTCCTCATCGCTAATCGCTAACTCTAATCTTTAATTCCCTATAAATCTGCCTATTGAAACCACACTTACTGAGCCATACTCTTGAAGGTCACTTACAACCATCTAATAAAAAACATCAAATAGCTTCTTCTCATTTCTCATCTTCCTTAATCTCTCTGTAACATTTGTCACAGTTTATTCCTTCCTTTTTGAAAGTCTTTCCTCATTAGGTTTCTGTAATTCCCCAAATGTATTTTCTGAAACACTACCCTCCATAAAGTATTCTGGGAGAGAAAACAGTTCAGTGGTCAGGCGAATTTGCAAAACACCACTTCATATATTCCTGTCTTGGAAATTTGCTATGTATGTTAACATATTAAAAACCCAGAGAATTCTTGCAGTGAGCAAATTCATCTAACTTTAACACAGTTGCAGTATTTAACCACAGAACCAATTTTTCTTCCTCATATTACCTGTTACCATCCCACAGATCTAGGTTTTGGTAAAACATACTTTGGGAAATACTACTATTCCTGTTTTTGACCCTTTTAGTTATTCTTTTTCCTCTTGTACTCCACATATGGGCTTTCCAAGGTCCCCTCATCAAACTTTTCTTTCCCCAACATTCTATCAAGAGATCCCATCTACCCCCAGGCTTCAATTGCCACCTATGTGGAACATTCCCAAACTAATTCTCCATAGGGCACAAATTTCATTTCTCAAACTACCAGCTGACCATTTCTAATTGGATAGCTTGCTATCCCTTCAAAATTGATGTTTAAACTTCTTTCTTCCTAAATAAGAGGTATCCCTCCTGACTTATTTATTTCTGCTAAATTCTCCTGGTCTCCCAGTTACTCAGACCTGAAGGCTCAGTGTCGCCATTTACTCTGCTCTTTTTTTCCCTTTACTGGGTTACTAAATTCTTTCAAATTTTCTTTGCGGCCTTTCTCACCCCCAAACTTCATCTTGCACATTGCCAGACAATTTTTGACAGGTTAAAATTTTGTCATTGTGCTACAGGTAGCTAACATTTACTGATCACTTACAAACAGTATATAGTACTTTGCATGAGGTATACAGTTAATTGTTATACTACCCTAGGAGCGAGGTACTACCTACCACCTCCCTGTTGTTGCAGGGATGCTGAGGTTAAGTAACTTAAGATCACATAGTTCATAGTCCAAACTTCTCAGTCCAATCCAACTACTACCATTTCCCTAACAAATTTCTATTCCAGCCAAATTGATAAATTCATTATAAATCCTATCCTGCCAAGAATCACAAGAATGAATTCCTGATTCAGCTCATTCAGTTCTAATGCCTCCTTTGAAGCCTATGTGACCACTTTAGCCTCCACTGCCCCTTCCTCACTCAGAGTTTCTATCTGATCATGGGCATGTGCTGAAGCAGTCCTATATGTCCATGTTTGCCTGGGACAATTCTGATTTACATTTGTGATATTATTATTCTGATGAACTGTGCTCCCTTCTACTCTCAAAAGTATTCAACCTACATAATAAATTATAAGGTCACCCCACATACATCATATCATTTATTGTAGCAAGATACATGTTGTAAATATGTCTTAACTCTCCAATTAAGTCATGGTCTTTGAGGGTGGTAAATGAATCTTGAAACTTCTTTATAGTTCTCTTCTGTCAGAAGTTGCTAACGTATATCAACAAGAACAGTTGTGGAAATGAGGCGCCTTTGGCTGTTTTTTGTTTCCCAATTAAATCTTCATTTTAGATCAAAAGAAGAAAAATGCATATTAAATTAATTCATATACTTAACCTCATATGATTTGCTGTGCCTTAAAAACAGTAGGTACTTAATATGCTGGAAGATGAATGAATAATGCACCAGAATATACCAAACTACAGACAATATTCTTTTTTTTTTTTTTTTTAAAGATTTTATTTATTCATTTGACACAGAGAGAGAGATTACAAGTAGGCAGAGAGGCAGGCAGAGAGAGAGAGGAGGAAGCAGGCTCCCTGCTGAGCAGAGAGCCCGATGTGGGCCTCGATCCCAGGACCCTGGGATCATGACCTGAGCCGAACGCAGCGGCTTTAACCCACTGAGCCACCCAGGCACCCCAGACAATATTCTTAAAATATTTCAAAAATGTACCTATAACAGTATAACCAGGAAGCAGATCTACCAATAATTACCAAGAAAAAATTTATTTTTGTATTTACTGTTACATTGAGGTGATGATAAACTCACTATTTTCCATATACAACTATTATGGAATATAAGCCCTGAAACAGACCACAGTGATAATGAAAAACAGTTGCTCTGAAGAGGGAAGAAAGAAAAAGACATTTTAAAAATCATTCTATTCTTTACAATATGTTTGTCAGTCAACTCATTATTCAAAAGTGATAGCAAGCTCTCCTATTTAAGAAGAATACATTTTGTCTGTCCATGAAGAAAACAATTGTTCCAGGCTGCCTGTGCTTCGCAGTCCTATTCAGCTTGCACAGACAATTTGCATCAACCTGTGACTAGTGATACTGTCACTTAGTGGTGCCCCAGATAGCCATGACCTCATGTGCTCTTAATATGGAGTCTCTCATTTATAAATTAATGTCTCTGGAATACTCATGGATTCTTACTTGAATACAAGTGTGCTTTAATTATTATTTATTAAAATTTTGAAATTTTAATAAATAATGTACCAGTTTATTTAGGATTAGGCTGACAAATTATTCAGCAGCAGAGCTCTACATAACAAACAGGGAATGAAACAAGCAAGTGTGATAAATGCATCCACATCGGCAGATAACATTAAATACAATAATCAGTAAAATACAGTGTAAGATTCATGCAGGATATACTATCGAAGAGTGATGATTAACACAGTCATTGAGTGCTAGTCATTGGCGGTGAATACATCATACTATTTATAAAAAAACCTCACACACACAAAAACCCTGAATGTTCATAAAAAGTTGTTATAGAATATAAAGCCGGCAACACCGAAACATTTAGTATTACATTACAGAAAGCAAAACAAATGACAGAAGATGGTTTCAAAGAGGGGAAAAAGAGAACTACAGAGTAATAAAGTACAAATTACAACTAAAAGTGAAATGTTCACAAAGAAATAGTTTAGGAAAAGGTCAGGTGAACTCCTGGGAAAAAGTAAATGACTAACAACAAAAGAAGAAATATTTATAAACAGGAAAGATTGTTAGGAGCAGATTAGATAATTATCTGAATACATGAACAAAAAAAGAGCAGGAAGTATCGTTGCCAGAGAATTAATTCAAGAACTAAAGAACCCCTGGCACTGAGCTGAAAATACCACATTATACTTTCTGCAAATTTGGAAACTTAGGTTCAGAAATAAAGATTCGTGTAAGGTTATGAAGAAACCAGGAGACAGAAATCTTCAATTGATTCAGTTAAGTACGACAACCCTCTGACTTGGACTAGATGCTGAGCAATGTTTTGGGGCTTTTTTTAACCTGGGAAATAGCCTATATTCATGTCTATTAAGCACCATCTGCAAGAATATGTAAGAAATAAGTTGCTAACTTATGTCAACAATAAGAGTAGCTAACACCATAAAACAGATATAAAAGTCTGGGAAAGATATTTAATGAGTCTCAGGACCTCTTATTATAAGAACTAATGACAGTGTTCCTATCACTTTCATTTCCTAAATTAGATTTTCTTTTACTTTCAGAATATTCATGACGTTCATGTTTGAATAATTACCAATCCCTAAGGTATTGACCTTAATTTATCTTCAAAGTTGTATAAAGTATGACTATTGGCATAAAAGCTATCTTAGGTAATATAATAAAATCATTTTTCCCAATTTTCTGCAGAAGCAATTCAACAATGCTAAGAGGCACTTCCTATTAACACCACTCCCCCAACTCACCCATCACACACACACGCGCGCGCGCGCGCACACACGCCCACACCCACATGTATGTGAACTTTTCTGGCCTAGCTTAGTTCATTTGTTAAGTGAAAAGTAAGTACTCAGGTAAAGGTTAATGTAGAGAATATGATAATGAATCTAGAAGTTAGAAGAAGATATGAAAAACATGGATGCCTCAACAAGGGAGGCTCTAGTGAACATGATTTTAAATGTTATTTTGATCACAATTATTTTTTCCATAGCTACTCAGTTACCAGGTTTTATTAATTTTTCTTCTGCAGTGTTTACTGCATCTATTCTTTCCCCGTCCCTAGCTCCATTCCCTCTGTCAAAAGTCTACTTTAGACCATTACCACAGATTATCTACTCACTGGTCTTCCTGGGTATTCTGTGCCCCCTTCTCCCATGCTAATCCTGTGTATGATAACTCATTCATATAACAAATATTTACTGGGCACTTATCATAGGCCTACTATGTGAATCATTAAATATTCAAGATCTACAAAAGCAAGAGAAATTAGCAGGTACACTTTAGTATGTGCTTCTAAGATCATGAGATTGGCTTATGCATGTAATTATGTTTTCTGACAGCAGTTCTGGGGAAAAACTAAATGCATCAGGCCTATAAAATTACAAAGGTACAATTCTACTGTTACTGTTACAGTTCTTAACTACTGAAGCCAAAATATTTTTTCCGTGGGACTGCTAAACTTTGAACACTGAAAACATTCATTTCACATTCAAGTATTCAGGCTATTTGCTCATGAATGGAGTTAGTGATTTTGATCACATATACATAAGCTTTTATGTATATAGGACCTCATGCCTTCGGGGAACAACTACTTTAATGGCTTTAATTTAGAAAAAACTAAATAATTTGGATCCTAACCAATTCTAATTTATAAACTTTTATGTCCCAAGGTTTCATTTGTAAATCCATTGTTTGTAACCTAGATTACATTTCTATAGAAAAAAGTATATGTATATGGCTTGTCAATTTCCGAGAATTCCTAAGGGCCTATTTTATCTAATAATATGACTAAAATATACCTAATATGCAGTGAAAAGTAGTAACACTTTTAATAATCGCAAACACATGAAACTTACTATGTGCGCTTGCACCTCTTCTAGGTGTTTTACCTGTATCTACCATTTACTCTTCCTAGCAAAGCTATAGGAAAGTTACTATCATTATGCCCATATTTTACAGAGGAAGAAACTGAAGCAGAGACTCAAGAACCTGCCCAAGGTCCAAGAGCTAAGAAGTACCAGAACTGGGTTTCAATTCAACCCTGCTTTTAGCCACTATATTAAATTACCTGTAACTATTAAAAAGTTTTAGTTAGTTTAACCTGCAGAGCATTCAAATTTTTTATACATCATGGTTTTACTTCAAATGACTCATCTGATATTTCAGGTTCTTCTGAAGTTGAATTGTTTTATTACTCCCCTCATTGTTATTTACTGAATTGCTCACATACATATATGTATGTATGTATATATGTATGTGAGCTCACATACATATATACAGAATTTACTTCAGGATCACTATATAGTCAAAGCCTCTGGGTAAGCTGAAGCTCTTGGACTGGCCCAATCATCTCCAAAACATATGCTTCCTAAACAAATAAATCTGACTTGTTCTGCCTTTAAAAACAAAAAACAAAAATTCTGTTAGGAAGTTAACTGTAAGGCCAAATATTGCCACTTCTATAAATCACTCTAGAAATACAATGAATTAACTTTTGATTCCAATTAGTGTTGTCTTGTATGTTATATTTACTGGAGGCAGGGTTATAGCTTGATATTTTCATTTGTTCATTTTCTGTAAATTTCCCTCCACAACTAACTGCTCTTGGTAATACAAATCTTGGTAGCATTATCTCCTCACCCCAAGAAACGATTCAAACAAATTACTAACATAGGTTCAAATCAGAAAAATTTATTGCTATCCATATGGATGATTCTAGACTAGTTTTTCCATGAAGACAGTAAGACTGGGGCAGGGGTGAAGGGCTGGAAAATGGAAAGAAAGCTCAGTGATGATTCAAACAAGAGAGAAAGAAATGAAGAGACAAAGTCCCCAAATGAGAGGGAAACGAAATCGCTGACTCAAAGATCAGGGGTATACTATGGACTATTTGTTGATCTTATAACTCATGGGCAATTGAGGTCAACAGTTGTGGATACCTGGGCCACCTTGTATAGGAACACAAGCGTGAAATAAAAATCTTGTTCTCAACCCAGGTGTAAGTGAACAGACCAGTGGGAAATTTCCCTCCAGGTAAAACAGCCGTGGACACATGACTGATCACACTACATGAACCCTCAAATTAGGAACATTGTCTCTTTCTCTCTTGCCTTGAGACTTGACTTCAGAGTTACCAAATCTATCTAAAAACAGTATGTAATTCCTTGGAAAATCATACTGATATTCTTGAAATTGCTTCTTTTAAGTATATACAGTTGTGATCCTTGAACAATGCAGGGATTGGGGTACCAATCTCCTCACCCCAACATGGTCAAAAATCCATATATAACTTTTGACTGCCCCAAAAACTTACTAATAGCCTGCTCTTAACCAGGAGCCTTACCAATAACATAAACAATTAATTAACACATATTGTATATGTTATATGTATTACCGTATTCTTACAAAAAAGTAAGCTGGAGAAAAGAAAATGTTATTAAGGAAATAATAAGAAAAAAATACATTTACAGTATTGTATTATATCAATACTGTAAGTTTATGTCATCTATTTACAAGATGAATCATCTGTTAGTACCTATATCACTACCTTATATGATACAAAACACTATAGATGTTACATGTATTACTAACAATAGATATCAAAAATGGAAAGATAATATGAAACAGGAGGTAGCTACAAAATTATTACAGTAGCACAGTATGTACTATAGTTAATTTTATAAAGTTATGATTTAATGCTGCCTATTTATGTTTGTTTACATTTCTCTTAACTGTGAATGGCACCACATATCCACATATGGTCTGCATAAGTTTTGATAAATTTTGACTTTTTATAACAGATTTTTGTATATTTTCTGGTAGTAAGTGATAAAACAGAACAGTATCTATATATATGCTATGTATTCATGGCAAAGCTAATTTTTTTAACTATTTCTAGGCTATGCAGTTCATCTGCAAGTCTTTTTACAAACTGTCACAAATCTCCAAAAAGTTTTCCAATGTACTTTTTTAAAAAAGATTTTATGTATTTGAGAGAGAGCGAGTGTGCAAGCAGGGGGAGGGGCAGAGAGAGAGAGAGAAGCAGACTCCCCACTGAGCAGGGAGCCTGGACCCATGCAGGGCTTGATCCTAGGACCCTGAGATCATGACCGGAGCCAAAGGCAGATGCTGAACCAACTGAGTCACCCAGGTGCCCTCAATATATTTACTTTTTAAAAATCTGCGTATAAGTGGACTCATGCAGTTCAAACCTGTGTTGTTCAAGTGTCAACTGTAACCTATCCAATCTTGCTCCAAGCCAAGTAACTGGGTCTATCACAAGTTAAACTAAAACTCCAAGCTCTCTACCAAGTCAAAGCTTCCATTTAGCTATAAAATTAATACTGAGTACCATTTTTGGGCTTTGCTTTGTTTTTAAAGTCCTTATTTTCAATGGCATCAAAAATTATTTCTTCTGTTCAGTTCTTGCAATAGGAAAAAACAGAAAAGAAAACAGAAGATAAAGCTTAAAAAAATTCATTGCAAAAGAAGAGGCATGTTAGAGCTGGCCTAATAGAAATAATTAGATGATAAAAATTAAGCCATGTGCTAAAAGGCTAAAGATCTGAGTTGCTTTTGGAACCCTCAGAGGTAGCTTCTGTGGCAGGGGTAGTTTTCATACACAGAAAATCTTTTTAAAAGTTTACTTAAGTTTTGGTTTTTGAAATCAATCAGCTGGTTAAGTGCCTGACTCTTGGTTTTGGCTCAGGTCATGATCTCAGGGTCATGGGATTGGGCCCCACTTTGGGCTCTGTGCTCAGTGGGGAGTCTGCTTGAGATTCTCTCCCTCTCCTTCTGCCCCTCCCACCACTTGCACTCACACTCATGTATGCTCTCTCTCAAATAAATAAATCTTAAAAAAAAAAAAAAAGAAAGAAAAAGATAGAGTTACCTGGTGAACACTGCTCATCTTCTTTAAGGTCTCCTAAGACATTTATGTCCACTGGCCAGGGCAGTGCTGGAGACAGACTATTACTCTTCTAATTTCACACAGACATTTCCCCACTACATGTTCAAATCCACAATTTAATTCACATTACATACATTATCTACACTACCTAACATGCATTAGGGAAGCACTTTAAGAACTGTTACTTTACCTTTTATGGCTACTGCAAAGATTGAATAAAATAAGTATGAACATTTACTGTAAATTCTAAGACCTTAAAGTGCTGCTAGACTCATATTTACATAAAAGAAATAATCAGCTTCAATAAAATAAAATGGCAATCCTCGATTTATCTTTTTCCTAACCTTGTTCAGTTATTTCCTACCTTATATGTGAGGTTTGACATCCATTTAGGCCTACAAATCCTTTGAATATTAATTAAACATGTAAGTTATATCTCCTCAATTAGATTATAAACTCCTCAAGGGCAAGAATCACAATACCATCTGTTGCTTTTGTGTCTTTACTTCCCTTCTACTTCCTCTCAACATTAGCCAGTGTTTCACAGAGTGGGTATTTGTGGTAGCACTATTAAATATCCTTAATGAAGGCATGGTATAAGTACTGAACCAGCTGATTATCTTCCCCAACATGCGTCAATAAAATCACCAGGGGGCCATTAGAGAGGAAGAGAAAAACACCATGATTACCATGATCACCAATGCAGTCTCTACTGCAACCATAGAAAAGGTAGCTCTAAAAAGACGCAGCTACACTTACTATGCTCACTAACAATCCTTATTCCAAAGACTCAAAGTCCTCTGAACATCTACGATCATTCTATAAATTTTTCAGTCTTTAAACAGTGATTATTCTGATAATGTAAATCTGAATAAGGTAGCCTGAAGCACATATAATAATACATGGAAAACAAAAACTGTTAAGTATGCTATAGCATAGCTATTACACAGAGAATATATAAATGAATTAGTTTTCAAATGAGGAAATTCAGCAAAGAAATTGAACTGTACGATCCTCATTAAATACTCATCAAACTTTACCATTTTAGTAATTTTCAACATGTTTGACATGACTGTTGGTAGTGCTCATAATAACAATTGCAAGATTTACTGACTACTTACTATAGGTCAGAAACCACGCTAACTACAATTACATAAATCAGATATTATCGTTATTTTCCAGATGAGAAAACTGAGGCTTAACTGAGGTTAAACACCTTGCCAAAGTAAAGTGGAAGACTGAATACAGCTCTGACTATCTCTCAGCTCAAGATCTTAGGCTAAGACAGGATTAGTAACCTCAGCATGAATGGCATTTTAGAATGAATAACTCTGTTGTGAGGGGCTGTTTTGTGCATTAAAGGTTGTGTAGTATCACCACTAGTGTCTTCCTACTGGATGCCAGTGGGACCTGGCCTTCCCTGAAGTAATGGCAATACAAAAAAAGTCCCCAGACATTGCCAAATGTCTCCTAGGGGGCAATATCACTTTGGTTAAGGAACACTTGACTAACCACTTTAACTTGTTGAATCATCAAGACCACATTCTTGGAGAAATCCAGGGCAATGGAGTAACTTCATCTTTTAAACTACACAGCAAAAAAGAATATTTCAAATCATTTGAAATAAGACCAAATGAAAAAAAATACTAACTGAAGATATTCTATGGTTAAGTAAAAATGTTTTAATGGTATTTAAACTCAATAAATTATACTATTGTATTTTATTTTCTTTGCTTCCATATAGAAAGACCATAGAATTATGAGTCTGTAACAACAACAACAACAAAAGAACCTTTTAGATAGAATATACGCCATTGCTGCCATTGAGGGGAGGAAAGAATCAAAATTTGCATTTTGGAAGTTATTTTCAGGCCCAGTTGACTACTTTTCTCTGTTGTTCTTTATCACCTCTTTTCCATATCATATACATACACAAATTTTCCCCTATTATTTTACCTATCATGTTTGGCTTTTTCTTTTAGCCTAGAGAAATATTATATAGTTTATCATCATTTAATTTCAGACTTTGTTTTGAATGACTTTTGCTTGCTTTCAAAATAAACCCAAATCTTAAAAAGGACAAGGCTTGCCACAACTATGGACAGTGAAAGAAAAAATCCAAAGAGTAAAAGTATTTCATACAATGGCAGAATAAATGGATTGAGGATAAACTTCCTAAAATGATTGTGGGATGAGAGGGAAAGGGAACTAATGACTATACTAATATCCATAGGTTTCAAGAGTTTATTTCAAAGTCCAATTGTTGAGCAGTCATTCCTTGTCATGTTTGTATTTATGATCATACAAGGGTTTTACTTCTCCAAATACCCTACAGCCAATTCAAACAGATGAATCACTGAATTTCACAATTTTATTTTATTTTTTTAAAGGTTCTAATTATTTATTTGACACAGAGAGAAAGAGTACAAGCAGGCAGAAGGAGAGGGAGAAGCAGACTCCCCAATGAGCAGGGAGCCTGATGCAAGACTCCATCCAGGACCCTGAGATCATGACCTGAGCCGAAGACAGTCTCGCTTAACCCACTGAGCCACCCAGGCGCCCTGAATTTCACAAACAATTTTAAAATGTCTTTGAAATACTAGTTTTGACATCTTCTTCTACTATATATATGACAAGAGATACCAAAAAAGTAATACGACTGACAGGTTTAAATTTTAGCTTATTTCCCCTTCTCACCCTAACTGCATGAATGAGAAGAGGTTTACATTTTACCTTCTTATTTCCACTTCTGACCCTAGACACACGAATGAATGAGCTCTGATGGCCCATGGTTGGACAAATTTCAGGAGAGAGAGGAGCTCAGATAGTGTAAACACTTCTAGAAAGTCATTTGGTGATTAATATCATAATCTGTAAAAAAATGTTCCTCCTTGGGGAGCCTGGGTGGTGCAGTCCTTAAGCATCTGCCTTAGGCTCAGGTCATGATCCCAGGGTCCTGGGATCGAACCCCACATCGGGCTCCCTGCTCTGTGGTAAAGCCTGCTTCTCCCTCACCCACTCCCCCTGCTGGTGTTCCCTTTCTCGCTGTGTCCCTCTCTGTCAAGTAAATAAATAAAGTCTTAAAAAAAAAAAAAAAATACGGGGCGGTTACTATAAGAGGAGGGGGGGGGGGGGGGG
>LNAC01000458.1:760323-844254 GCA_002007465.1 Ailurus styani | reverse complement strand
CCCCTCTGCCTACTTGTAATCTCTCTCTCTGTGTCAAATAAATAAATAAAATCTTTAAAAAAAAAAAAAATACGTTCCTCCTCTTTTTACTCATCGATTCCACTCCTATAAATTCATTTGATGTAAGGCATTAAGAAGCAAAAGAAACAAAGTTATGACATAAAAATCTTTACCTTTAAAAAACCTTAAAAATGAAAAAGGAAACTCTGAGTTTAATACATCCAAAAAAAAAAGATAAAGAAAAATATGGCAGACCAACTTGATGGAACATTATAGAGCCATAAAAATTTATAAAATATGGGAAAATATGGATGGAAAAAATCAAGCCAAATTTTTGGTATGATAATACATGCCAGTCTGTCAAATTACTGTAGCAACAGTGCCCTACAGACACACATTCATTCAAATAAATGATGTTCTTTTAATTAGCACACCGAAAGGCTGAGGAAAAAAAAGCTCACACACAAATCTCTACGCAGACACAAAAGAACCACTACCAAAAAAATATTATATATTTTATATAATATATTCTATGATATAGGATATATTTTAGTTATAAATAAGTTTCTTTATAGTTTTTTGCTTTAGCTTATGACCATAGTTAACTGGCATTGAGCTATCTGGGTAATGAGTATGTGTTAGAAATCATAAGAGACGAGCAGTCAGAAGTCAATCTAAATAAACCTGTGACCAAAGGCCACCTGAACTGGATGGTTACATTGTTTATGTTTAGGTGGCACGATTTTAAAAATTTGAATGTAAAAATTCAGTGATTCTAGTTTATTATTATGAGTTACTCCTATACAGTGGGGAGAAAAAAAGAGTTGAAAATATTCTTTTTTAAACTTTCCATGAAGGAAAGGGCTAGAACTGTCTCAGATTCATCTGGTATTAAAAAAGGAAAATGCTGTAACTGCAAAATTTATATTAAAAATTGAATTCTGGTGTGTTTTAATTAATTCTTTAAAAGTAAAAACTAATAAACAGCTAGAGTATTAAGCACTTAGATCCCTTAAAGTTAATTATGATTTTAAAAATATGTATTCTGCATAGGAAGAACAGTAGAAGGGGAAACCCCACAACTTATAAGAACTGGGATCAAGTAGATTATTAAATTAAGCTATCATTAAAATTATGTAAGAATAACTAGAACCTATAAAAGAAAAGATCTGTTGTGAAAAGGGGAGACTGGGTTAACTGACCTTATTCTGATTTTTTAAAAATTATGTTTATAAGTAAAAAGAAAAGTCAGAAGATGGGGAAACGGAGATGCAAAAACAGGGGAAAGCAAACATGAAAGCTACCTTCATAGGGACTTGAACATCTGTCACTGAGGAATGTATCTGAACTAATTCTTGGTAGTTCTCAGGGCATTCCTGGGATCAATGGGAGGTGATTATAAGAAAGCAAATCATCAGAGCCATAAATAAAAAATAAAAAGGCCAGTTTATGAAGAATTGAGTTTCGCCTCCTGATAAGTATGCTTGCAGAGGGCAAGATAATAACTACTTGCTTGATGTACTAGCTAGAATACTGGATCAGACTCAAGATAACCTGTAGACCTTTTCAACCCTAAGGGAACTTATTTTGTTTCATGTTTATTATGTGTCAAACACTTGGCTAGACATTTCATATATATTTCTTATGAAAATAAGGGTCAATAATTATGTTTTTAAAGAATATTTAGGATCCTGAAAAAATGAACATTCCAAAATGCTAATTTTAAAAAGCAAAACATGAAACTACATTTATAACATGACAGACAGACAAATAAGGGAACATGTAAAATATTAATAGCTCTTATTTCTGGGATACTATGAATACTGTGTACCATGGATATCTGTGATAGGATAATTAGTGATTTTGAAATTCTACTTTATCCTTTTCTGCATTATCCCAAACTTCTAAAATGAGCATGGAGGGGTGCCTGGGTGGCTCAGTGGGTTAAAGTCTCTGCCTTCGGCTCAGGTCATGATCTCAGGGTCCTGGGATCGATTGAGCCCCGCATCAGGCTCCCTGCTCAGTGGGGAGCCTGCTTCCTCCTCTCTCTCTGCCTGTCCCTCTGCCTACTACTTGTAATCTCTCTCTCTCTGTCAAATAAATAAATAAATAAAATCTTTATAAATAAATAAATAAAATGAGCATGGATACACTTTTATAAACAACAAAGATTATGAAAACAGAGTTTATGATATATTTAATCATTCTACACTGCACTGACCTGACATATAAAATGTAAGTGTATCTGGCCCCACAAATATATGTACGTACACACATAACAACTTGGTTACATATAATCTTGTACTGCAAGCATCAGAATCAACTCAAAAGAACCAGAAAATTAAGTATCAAAACTGTCCTCTGATTCAGAAGCACAGGACCATTTCAATTAAACTAAACAATTAAAAAAAAGACCTCTGTAGAGACTACAAATGATTAAAAGATATTTAAAATCTCAGAAACACTAATATTTGTGTAAAACGTATATGTCAAACTAAACATACATCTGCTATTTCATGACAATAGAACAATTAAATGGCCCACCAGCTCTCCACAGTAATTCTCACCTTAAAATTCTGCCTGAAAAACAAACTCAAATTTTAATTTTCCAGCTAGATTTTTTAAATACCCAAATCTCAGGAGTCCCTCGGGCAACAGAAATTTAAAATCATCCAGGGAGATTTTTCAAATTATATTTATAGGCTGGACCCCCTCTTGAGAAATTCTCATGTGTCTTCTTGGGTGAAATCCTGGCCATTTCTACTTTGAAAAAGGCCCTTAAATACTGCCTTCTTTTTAAGAAACATGACTACAGATGCTTTGCATCTTTGCATAAAAATTAGTCTCCTTTAATTTGAGAAAGAAAATCACTCCATTAGTACAACTGAAAGAAATACTATGAATTCCATTGTTCTTAAATTTCTAGATAATTTGTCCTGTCATAGTCTGTATTGAAGGAATGTTTGAAACCCCACAACATTCAAGAAGTTGAAATGATAGATCATGATTTTAAATATTCATTATATACCATTTTCATTCAATTAATCCAACATGAAATTATACACAGGCTTGATTTCAAAATAAATTCTTTTTTCTTTTTTAAGATTTTATTTATTTATTTGACAGAGAGAGACACAGCAAGAGAATGAACACAAGCAAGGGGAGTGGGAGAGGGAGAAGCAGGACTCCCGCTGATCAGGGAGCCTGGTGGAGGAGCTGGATCCCAGGATCCTGGGATCATGACCTGAGGTGAAGGTAGATGCTTAACAACTGAGCCACCCAGGTGCCCTCCTAAAAATAAATTCTTAAGCAATTCTAATTTTTCAAGAAAACTATTAAGGGTTTATAACAAACTAGGGACATTAGAAATCTCTTTTTAGAATAAACTGGTGGGCATCTTAAGTAGCATCTTGCATCCTATGTTAGTAAACTATATCGAAGTCATTCAACTAGATAAAACTGTCATGGAGGAAAAAAACCCTTTTACTCAGTTGGTTGGTTGTTATTTCCTCTTTCATGGTTATTGACGACATACTAATCTTTGCATTAGTCTACTTTAGGAAAGAAAATAACCAGAAAATACCTAACGCCAGGCTGGAAAATGGGGTTTAGAACTCTTGTCAATTCCTACCGATTTATAGCAGATGCCAAAACTGCTCCACTGAGAAGGATTCTGAAGCCATCTCTGGGCTCAGTATAACATAAGTTGTGATTAATTACCCCACATCTGTCACAGACAAAGTGTAGGGCTGGGGGACCACAGTGGTGGGCAAAGCTAAAATTCAAGAGTGCCATACATTTACTGATCCCAGTCCAATACCTTTCTTAATTGTACCAAAATATTTGCTTCATTATAAATACTAAGTGAGTTCTTTAGCTTTAATACAGATTGTATTTAAAAAAGTATTAAAATGCTTTCTTCATTCTAAAATTTGCTTCTGTGTGTAACATGGCCATTGCCTGAAAAGATACATTGTCCTTGGCTTTGTCATCTCTCCTGACCCAGTGATACATGTGCATACTCATAACTCACTTTTTTGTTTTGTGATTGGTAATGCTTTATTCAATAGCTTCTGTGTCAATGAAGAGTTTTAGGCTTTACTATAATAACCTCTTTTTTTTGCTTTTGTGGGTTTGCATTTCTCAATAATATTTAATATATCCCACATTATATTACTTCAATTATAATTATTAATGTAAATTTTATGAAATCTGAATACACACTGAGTTATTTCTGATGATAATATAACATCTAAATTGAGATATGCTATAAACAGAGTTCGAAGACTTGGTATAAAAAAATGTAAAATACCATTAATAATTTTACTTTAGGGCGCCTGGGTGGCTCAGTGGGTTAAAGCCTCTGCTTTCGGCTCAGGTCATGATCTCAGGGTCCTGGGATCGAGGCCCACATCGGGCTCCCTGCTTGGCGGGGAGCCCGCTTCCCCCTCTCTCTCTGCCTGTCTCTCTGCCTCCTTGTGATCTCTCTCCCTCTGTGAAATAAATAAATAAAATCTTTAAAAAAAAAATTTTTAATTTAATTACCAGTTAAAATATTAACTTTTATATATTGGGTTAAAAATATTATTAAAATTAATTTTACCCATTTACTTTTTAAATGTGGGTACTAGAAAATTTAAAATTATATATATTTGGTTGCATTGTACTTTTACTGATAGTGCTATCCTTTAAATAATCATTTTTAAACAAATTATGAATAGGATTTATGACATTCAAAACTTCCTATTATATTTACTTGGAGAGAGCTACTTACTATATTACTTGATGCCTGCTTTATAAAGACCTATGTAAGAAATTTCACACTTAGTGCCAGAAAAAACAATTTCCTTTTCCTAAGCACGTGGTAAAGTTTTGCTTTACAATGTTAATCTTACTATAAATGAGGTATCCATTTTTGCTTTGCCCATAGGAAGCTCAGAGCCAAATAACAGTCAAACTTTAATAACTGTGAAGAGTCTGCAGGAACACAACTCTACCTACCTTTACTTAGTATTCTCCCTTACCTCTTCTTTGCTTAGATTTTATTTTTCTTTTTGAAAGACACACATCTTTTTTTGTTGTAATGAGTTAAGAAGTAACCTTGAATAAGAATCAGAGCCTGGATAAACACTAAAAACAATTCAAGGCAAAGGCAAACTCAATTACGGAAAATATAAAAAATTGTATTCAATGCCTCAGAATGGTATTTCTTATTTTCTAATTCACTATGCATACTTCATTTATTTCAGTGAAAATAAAGCAACTTTAATCAACACACCACAATATTCTCATATATTTTGGAGAAGAAAAACCAAAATCATTTTTGAAATAAGATAAAAATTCTTAGAGGAAAAGGTGTCATCAGTGAATATTAGTGACACTGTTCTGCTATCTAATGAGATAATGTTTACCCTAGCAAAAGAAAGAATCCAAATCAGGCTCCTCAAATTTATTCATGGGAATTCATTCCTATGCTAAGTGAATACACCCAACCGAAGAGGAAAGAGGAGTTTTGGGTCTAACTTAGAAGCTTTAGGGAAAGAAAAAATTATATACTGTTATTTGGATATAGATTTTGTGAAATTATTTATTTTACAGCCAATATGAATAAATATAGGTTGATTTAATTACCTCGAATATCATATGTAGCAACAAAATCTTTACGTATTCACATATCTTACTCTTCAGTCCTTAACTAAAACTGAGCTCACCTGCTGGCTTACAAAGAAAACAAATTTCTGGGGCTCCTGGGTGGCTCAGTCCATTAAGCATCTGCCTTCGGCTCAGGTCATGATCCCGGAGTTCTGGGATGGAGAGGAGCGTGCTCCTTCCTCCCACTTGTGCTATCTCTCCCACTCTCTCTCAAATAAATAAAATCTCAAAAAACAAAACAAATTTCTATTCTACCAAAAAGAAAAATTAATCTAGAAAAGAAACTCTTGATAACATCCTGAAAGTTTGCTCAAAGTTTTCTATTCTTCACATAAATAGATCACTTAATACACAGAGATACACACTAGTATGTAATAAGAAACAATGGTAAAAATTTGATTTCTGAAATTCCAAGACAAATTTTGTACAGGGTAACAGGGAGAAAAACTAATACTCTTTCAACAATTCATCAAATATTTACTGAACACCCACTGTTTTCCAAGCTGCACGTATCCCATACTCTCACTGGAAAGACCAGAGTCTAATGAAAGCAAGGCCCAGGTAGGCTGCTGTCTAGGAATTCAGATCTAAAAGGGACACTAAAGCACCAATGGAATACACTGGCCATACTTGGCTATAGTCAGCTCAAGTTCCGTGAGTGGACAGTTAAGAGATTTTTTCTAAATTTTAAATGCCCTTTAGAAAGTTGTCTGGTTCAGAAAAATAAATTAAAACTACCAAAACTTGGGAAATATTCTAAGTATTTTTATAAAATTGACCTAGCCAATAGAAATGAATAAGGTATTTGTTCCTAAATAAAAACGTTACAAAAAGTTTATCCTTTTCCATTAAATATATGTTGAGCAAATATTTAAAGACTATTATTAGTTCCCAATCCACATAGATTGGCCTAACTCTGGGCAAAAAAAAGTAGCAACTGAAATATAACTCAACACTACAACAGAAATCTTGGGTCATCAGGCACACAGAAAAAGCACCAACACAGACTTAAAAGGGTCTAGAACAGTACCCCAGAGAAACAGACTCCTAAACTAGGACCTAGAACAGGAGTTAGTCAAGTGGGAAGTGGATTGGGGTGGACAGTGCAGGAGAAACAGGTTGGGATACCTCTTAAAGTAAACCTGCTTCAAGCTTCTGAAATCCTCTAAGTCTGAATGCTATAAAATTATAAAGACACATACCTCACAAAATTGCCGTAAATTACCAATCCATTACCATGGATCAAAAGATATTAACATTAAATTTACTTCACTAAGTTAGAAATTTCCTGAACAAATAAACGTGAGAGGGCCAGAAGCCAAGGAATATATATAACCTACAGCAAAACTAAAAACATCCCCATTTTATTTTCAGTCTTCTGAATGCCCCAGATATGAACTATCTTCTCAACTGAGAACCATAAAACAAAAATTCCTGTTGGGGCGCCTGGGTGACTCAGTTGGTTAAACGCTCAACTCTCCATTTTGGCTCAGGTCAGAAGCTCAGGGTCTTGAGATCTCGGGCTCCATGCTGGCTGTGGAGCTTGCTTAAGATTCTCTCTCCAGCTCTGTTTCCACCCCACCCCCTCATGCGCATGCGCACTCTCTCAAAAAAAAAAAAAAGTTCAGGCAATGTTACTAGCATTTTGTGACATTCTTAGTTGTGCTTCCCGAACCACACTGAGATCTATCTCTAAGTTACAAGATGAGTTCGATGCATGGGCAAACAATTGACTTTATCATTCACAGGTTGATCAAATGGACTCCAATCCAAACAGAAAAGCATATAGTGGAAAATGTCTGCATCATTAATGCAGCAAAGACTACAACCCATACATTCCTATCTCAGCTTTATCTTCTGAAGTCAACTCAAGTTATGAACAGTTGCATAATTTATACATTTCTAATGCAGATAAGCTTAATCCTTCAATATCTATCAAATAATCAGTCTGAATAGCCACTGTAAATATTTATCATACAATGATGCCTTTAGGACCAATTAGGTAGGTGTTCAGGGATATTTTTCCTAAACTTGCAGGGATGCTATGCAAGGAATTCTGCCACTTTTTAGGATTTCTTTTTTCAATCAGAAGAAATAATCTATTTTTAAATAAGAATTTGAATGAAAGCATTTTGTATATTGTAAAGCACTCTGTAAATATACCACAATTTTTTGGGTATTACTTAATAATATTAATGTTACTGTTATTATATTATTTTGCATAAGATCCCTTCTTCCCCTTGGCTAAAGCAATGTGGTACTGAAGAAAATGACAAGATTATGTAATATAATCACAGAATTCAGGGAATTTACTTTTGGAGCCAATGAATAATAGTAAGGAGTTTTTTCACAGAAGATGCCTGTTGGGCAGCATTCCTGTCTTACCTAGAGAGCACATCTCTTACAATGCGCTGAGATAACCAGTTTTAAACTGTGCCTAAAATGAGAGCAACTATGCCATCAACGCTGAACTCTGAAATCTTCCAGTAATAAACTTTATCAATTTGGTTGCAAGAATTGGTGTGACTTTTTTGCTGTTTGGAGACTTTTGTTGGTCTTGACTAAGCTGTAGGTAGCAGAGATTGCTACAGAGATAAACACTAGACAAATTAGGGATTATCTACCCTATGTTGCATCATTTCTTGATTCAAGATATGCAACACAAGTTACCTAGAGGGCGTTGCAACATCCTCAAGAGCAAGACAAAGCCTGTGTAAGGCTGCTATGCTGTGTCCTCTTTATCCCTAGACATTATGCGCTGAGGACTGTTCGATTCCACGCTACAGTGCCAAATGTTAAACCACTTCCATCTTTAAAATCATACGTAGAAGGTGAAAACATAAATTTAATCTGTTTGCAATACCGCATGCATTCTGGAATAAAGGAACAAAAGTATTTTCTAGTTTAGATTTTGAAGGTCAATATCAGGAAAGACTACTAGTTACTATAGTAGTATGCTAAATGCTTAGAATGAGAATATAAATTGTAGTAATTAAATTTCAGTGTCCTATTTACTTTGCTTTCTGTGTGGAAGGCATGTAGAGGCAGCAGAAACCCTGAATTTTTTAAAAATATGATTTAAGCCATTTTAGGCTTGTTCTCATATTTTAGTCACTGCTTTAGTCCCTTATCCACCTTGGGGGTGGAGAATATAGGGTTATGATGAAAAGGCTAGTTGCAGTGATGGGAATGAGAGAACAGGGTCAAGGGAGGCACAAGAAGGGGCCATCAACAAAATAGTTCAAACGTATTAGGACAAGGTTTCTAGAGGTTTTTAAATTTTTTAAACGTCAATCTATGATTCAACTCTAAAAGTGGAAAGTAATCACAGAAAAAAAATAATCTCTAGTCAACAGAATATCAGTTTTGTTAACTTCACATGTACATGTGGCCAATCCTTACTCCAGTCCAGAAATGGGTCAAGGTTTTGAGAGGTGGGAAAGCAGGAGACTGGTAAATGGCAACCAGACATAAAAGAACTGCTCTCTCTGTAAGCCAAGAATTCCAAATTAAATTTGATTCAGAGAATTGTTTAAACATTTGCTTTTATTCAGTTTAAAGTTACACAAAAAATAACTTCTAACTTGAGCTGTTTGTAAACATTTATATTTAGCTCTCCATTCACCCTTAACTGCATCAAGGAGGGAAAAAAGGAAGTTAAGCAGAAAAAGCAAAGAATTAAGAATACAGCCATATTTTACCTCTAGTTCACATACATTCACAAGCTTTCTAATTCATATCAAGGAGTCTAAATTTAGGCTGACTAAAAGTAAAAAAGATACTATCATGCACATCCTCTTGGGTCAGGAAGAGAAAGTTAATAGTATCTGGAAAGCCTTCAAACCACAGGAATTCAGGAACACTTAACATCAATTATTTAAATAAATACTAATCTATTAGAGAGCAAAGGAAAAAGAGAACAAACTATTTAGGTCACTTGACCAGAGGTAAAAATACGATTTAATTTCTTCCTTTTCCTCTCAATAAAAAAGGAAGACAGCAACCTAATGATTTCCCAAATTAAAGCCAATCATTCATCAGAAAGAAATTTCTCTGTTCAAGAACTATTTCTAAATCTTGAGGAAATTTTTTTAGCCTTTCAAAAAGTTTGTTACTTTTAACAAAAAATTCCTACTTTACAAAATACGTATGTCACAAGTTTGTATGTGCTTGATGTTAATGGCCAATGTATATGTTCTGACAGTATAGTCAAAATACTTTCTTTACTTCTTTCTGATGTAAGATAGAAAAACTGAGAACTCTATAAGTATTGTCTAAAGTGGGACTAAAAAAGAACTTTCCTATGGATTTTCTATTTCTCAATGTTCATAAGACAAAAACCACTTTAATGCTAAACACATCTTGCAATGTTAATTTTTCAGTGTTTTCAGTTCAAATTGTTAAAAGGTTTGTCTTTATATGCTAAAAAATTTGTCTTCATTGTTTTATATCTGTAATATTTGGTAATATTAGGTAATTATTGCTAATTCTGAAGCTGTGATGAGTATTGTGGTAGTTTTTAAAGAGTCATTATCCTATATCACACACATATATATATCTACATATATATATATAACATCACACATAATATTTGGTATTTTTTCCAAATAATCTAGGAGGAACAAGTAGAGCAGGTTTACAGATAATACATTATTGACCATGAGTTGCTAACTGCTGAAGCTGGGACATGGATACAGGTGGTTTCATCATACTATTCTCTCCATTTCTCTCAACATTATAATCTTAAAGAGTTGGGTCAAACTGTATGGCTGTTCACTTAGCTTGGGGACAGAAAATGTGAAGTCAGTGTAAGATTGAAGAGAAAGGCCAAGCAAGGCCAACTATTTTGTTGCAGTATGTATCCATTCCAGAAGTCCTAGAATAAAGAAACGTGGTTATAGAGTTCAAAAGAAATACAGCCACCTGTGAACACAAGATTCTGCCAAGTCCATAAACTAAGGAGATGGTTTTAATAGGACTAAAAATTTGGAAAAAATTAACCCACCTATTCATGGAATTAGAAAACCTGATATAATAAAATAGTTACATTTTCTATAACCAATCCTGGATAACTACTGCTTACTTACAATAATAAAATAAAATACTATGACACTGCAAATTAAGTAGATTTCTTTTTTTATGAACAGTTTTCTAAAGTAAAATGTGCTCTTCTTTCCAACAGAAAAGACATTCAAAAAAGGGGGGGGAGCTAAGAGAGAATCATATTAGCAATTTAGAGAGAAACAATTTAGAAAGAATCCAAACCCCTCAAAAGAATGAGCAACATTCATTAATGTTAAAGACTAGTTAAAAGACCAGAGACTTCCATTACAGGGAAGGACAATGATCCCTTTCCCCTCCCCCCCTCCTCCCAGATTTTTCTATAGACAACAGCAAGGATGAAATAACAACCGCTTGGAAAATGTAAAAGATTTGACGAATAAACTTAATAGAATGATTTATGGTGTTTGGATAAGCCTAACAATGTCTCTTAACTTACAGTACTTCTAACACACGGAATTTTATTTCTGGAAAAGCAGCTTCTTTAATGAAGACCCTACCGTTAGTGTAGGGACTCGACTCTGCAAAATAAGAAGTACCAGAGATGAGCAGCATCTCACTGAGGTCCTCAGACTTTTTATAGTAACATAAAATGAATTCTAGATTTAGGCTACTCCCAGATTCCTTGCAGTCCTGGAGTTTATTTTACATTCATGGCTCCTATATTTGAAATGGTATTAGACATTTTAAAACATTATATTAAAGGTTTTGGGTTTTTTTTTCTTGAGTTATCCTCCACCCTACTTTTGTTCTTCCAATCTAAAAAAATCAACTATGAACATCGCTCAAATCAACACGTTAGGTTAAAACCATGATATAAACAGTAAACTGCATGTGAAAGATAATAAAGTCAGCCCTTTAGCTTTATAAATTTAACTGCATACTATAGATAATAAAGTCAACCCTTTAGTTTTTTTGCTATTATTTGTTAAATCAATGCTGTCATATTGCTCTGTAATTTACCACATGCACACATAAAATGAACTGCTTCATTTCTAATATATGTAGTATTAATATATGTGTAATTCATCTATATTACTACATCCACATCTATACTACATCTAATAAATGTAGTACTAATATATGTAGTATTAAATAATACAGCATAACTTCCCAGAAATCCAAAGATGTTACATTGTCACATAAAGGCTCTAGAAACAGAAGGACCGGGTCTGAATCCGGACTCCACCAGATACAAGCAAATTGCTTAATTTCTCCATGTTTCAGTTTCTTTATCTGTAAAATGAGGATAACAGCAATATGCAGCTCATGGCGCTGTTAGGGAAATTTTACTGAATTAATATGTGTTATGCACTTAGACCAGTGTCCACGTGGCCACTCAATACATTCTAATCTAAATTGTACTTACATATTGAAAATAACACAAACCAGACAAGAAGGCTTACTGACTTAGGCTCCAAAAGACTGAAATCGGAGCAATGTTTCCACGTATCTGAGGCTTGTGTGAATCTATTATTTGTAGAGGACATATCTGACCTATTACACTGAATTCATTACAGAGAAAAAGAAAATACTTTCCTTATGACATAGCAAAGCTGTATACATATCAGGATTGGGTTTATGTTTACTATTTACAGCTCTACTATGCCATTTCATAGTAATCACGGTTTTGGGGTAACCAATCAAATTGCTTAGAAAGCCATTCTGCAAAAGTTTACTAGGTAGACTTAACTTTAAAACCTTTCAAATAAACATAGTGCTACTTTAAAACCTTTCAAATAAATATTGTGCTACTACTTTGCACATCTTAAATTTCACCTGGAACTTGATGACTCTATCCTTTCCAAAAGAACATGCTAACTTCTTTGACTGAATTTTCTACCATCTTCCTTGTTCATTCTTTAATCATTGAATGTATCCTATATTTACTGAATATATATTCCATAGATAGTAAGGTTTAGTATGCCAATTTTACTTCCTTAACGTTTCTCTAGTACAAGGCCATATAAAACTAACTTTCTTTAAACTTGCTTTTGATTAATGGTACTGTACTGACATGATAAAGAAATACATAATCTGAATTACCTGACTGCACATAAATTCCCAAAATTGAATCATTAACAAACACACTCTTAAGGAATTTAGATATAACCAAAAATATTTTATAAGTAGTCACCAGGTGACTGCAACTGACCTTTTTAAAGCCCTTGGTTAAATTACTTCAGTTAGAAGACGTAGAAATCCCTCACTCAGGACTACTGAGAAACAGTGTTGCTGTTATTGATTTTGATATAATTAACAATACCACCACTGGAATACAATACCTTGGCTGAATATATCTGGCAAGCAAAGTAGCTTATAAACAGGCAGAAACTAAACTCAGTAAGTCAATGATCTTTGTACAAACGTGGTTTCTAAAAAGTAAACACAATGTATAAATTTTGTAAGTCACACATTTAGAAATTTGTTTTCACTGTATTTTTGACAAGTGGATAGGAGAATAAATAAACTATAACAAAATTCAAAGTATAAGATTGTTTTAAAAAAATCTTGTGTACTATAAAGATATATATAGATCTTATCATATACCATATATGTATTTCCAAACTAGAAATAGGATAAAGCAAAGTACTAACTGGGAGGGGGGGGGGATTGAGTCCTTTGGTGAAATCAGAAAGCTGTTAAATAAGCACTTCTGCAAATCTCAAATATAAATAAATTCAAACTCCTCCTTTTGATTCTACTAAAATAAAGTACTCTGGTTTAGGTGAATTTTTGCTTTGATTTGACTTTAGGGAAATTACTGAATTAAAACTAGCAAAAGGTTTTTGGGCAATTCATATTAGACTCTATAGAATGCCCAGAAAGACTGCATCTTAAAAAAAAGTAATGGTACAGATATGATGTGTTAAAAAGAAGCTTACTTTATTCTTTGGACAAACTCAAAGAGTTAAAGGTTTTTTAATGAGTCAATATAAACTGCCTACACATGGTTAAATTTGATCTTTAAGACCTCTCCAAATCAGAACATTCTAAAATGAATCATCAACTGTATACACACACACACCCCCACACACACCCCCACACACACAAAGTCTAGAGGGTAGAAAGCAAAAACAGTAAGCATTTGTTTATACTAAGTAATGGATTATAAATGGCATTATTTTCTTTCAAATGCTTTGTTTTTTTATAAGTTTTATAATAATTCTACTGCTTTTCTAATTATTTATAAAATTAGAATAAAACAATGAAACTCAGACTTGTAAATGCAAACACATAAAATAAATAGATAATGGCCAAAAAATGGCAAAATAAGACAAACCAGATAAACACTTCCCTTTAGAAAACACTGGTCAGGTAAATCAAGAGATCACAGAAAGGGGGTGCCTGGGTGGCTCAGTCAGTTAAGTGTCAGACTCTTGATTTCCACTCAGGTCTTGGGATAGAGCTCTGCATTGGGCTCTGAGTTGTGCTCTGTGATCTTAGCAGGGAGTCTGCTTGGGATTCTCTCTCTCCCTCCTATCTCAACTCCTCCCCTATGTGCGCACACACATTCTTTCTCTAAAATAATTAAATAAATCTTATAAAAAAAGAGATCACAGAAAGAATAAATACTATTTCATTTTACTACGTAAGATCTTATATTCATTTACTACTGAGTGACAAGCTCATTAACCTACTTGATAAGGCATAATTATGATTACCTTTCCTTCTAAATAGTTTATTTAAAAAAAGATGCTAAGACTAACAAAACAAGGATGGTCAAATTAGGAAACTTATTCTTTAGCTAAAATTAATATATGTGCTGACTGTTTTCAAATAGAACGGAAGCAGTGGACACTACTCTTCTTGCCACTTTACTATGTTCTTCTCAGACATCTTCCTTTTGCCTTGTGATTATATCTGGTGCATTTCCCAGGTAACTGTAACTTACATAAGTTAGTCAAGTCACCTGGAAAAAGAGAAAACACTTTTACAAGTTCAGGGCAGACTGCTCTCCCTTGCGTCCAACAGGAACAGCTACTTGAACTATTCTAGGAAGACTTCAGCTGTACATGTAGTGGTTCCAATTGAGAAACAAAGACTTCAAAAATGACTCATGTGTTGGCATTATTTGAAAATAGAAATACAATAAGCTTACATCTGTACTATGCACAACCTAAGAATGAATCCACCTCTACTTTAGAATAAAGACATGTAGGAAAAATATTTTCCCCATTTTTTTCCCTTGGTTGCCTGTGCTAAGTCTCAAAGGAATAAGGTAGACAACACTTTGGGAAATGAAAGAGCCATTTGTTTGCTTCCTATGCCAGATGGAGTGTGAAAGCACCTCTAAGAGGCAAGATGCCCCAATTTTTAGCAAAACTGTCTTTCTCTTGGTATAGAGAACTTAACAAGAAACAGTATCTCTTAGTAAACCTTGCATCAAAGCATGAACTGAATGATCACTACTGAAACAACAGCCCTTCTATTAGGTAATAGAGAAACTCACCTGTACAGGATTAAAAAGAATCAATTTTAGAGCAAAAAGTACTATTAATGCCTATCCAGATTATATACTAGCAAAGGAAAACATTTTGACAGATAGAAAGGGTTGAGAAAAGGTAGCTATGGCCACAGAAACTAAAAAATAGTAATGACTTCAAAAAGAGTGACCATAATGAATCCTTCTATGCCTAGTACTTCAATATAGAAGAATTATAAGGAAAACACTGTTTTAACCAGTGAAATATTTGACAATGCGTTAAGATCCATTTAGCCTTCACATTAGCCCAAATGGACTTTAATTAGTCTTATTCTTCACCTCCCTGCAATATCTGCTATTGCCCACCACTATTCCTCTTTGAGCATCTCCTTGTGTGGCTTTCACAATAATCAAACTTAAAAAAAATTTCCTTTAACTCTGTTCCCGTTCTTACTTTTTAAATTCTCCTATCTCTAAATGGAGGCACTGTACTTTTGGGCTCACCCCTTTGGTGAATTCTTGTAATGTCATATTGATAGGATTTTTTCTTCAATTCAATGTGTACACTAACTTTTATTTTTAGCCCTCACTTCTTTCCTGGGGCTCATTTCACATTCTTACTGGGATTAAAGAGAGGTCAAAGATAACTCCTAGGTTCCTACATTATTTGCTCTTATTAAAGAGAATGCTATAAGCTTGATTACATGTTTTTCTATGCCACTTAGACTAAAATCCAAAAAGGTAAAAGAAAGGCTGATGACAGTATACATAGTGAGAACAGCAAAAAATTAATGCTGACACCGAGAGAACAGAAAAATCACAAAAAATAAAACCAAACGCTCAGTAATTTGGGACCATTTGGAAGATAAGCCCCAAAAAAGGAAAAAACAAAACAACAAAAACCCACAGATCTTTTTAAACCCTGAGAGAATTATGTAAACTGTATATAACTGCACTGTCCAATACAGTACCCATTAGCCGCATATAGCTATTTACATTTAAGTTAATTAAAATAAAATTTAAAAATTTAGTTCCTTAGTCACACTAGCCACTTTGCAAGTGCTCAAAAGTCACATGCAGCCAGTGGCTACCTTAGTGTACAGCACAGACATTTTTTTTTAAAAGATTTTATTTATTATTTGACAGAATGAGAGAGAAGAGACAGATCACAAGTGGGCAGAGGCAGGCAGAGAGAGAAGGAAGCAGGCTCCCTGCTGAGCAGGGAGCCCGATGCGGGGCTCGATCCCAGGACCCTGAGATCATGACCTGAGCCAAAGGCAGAGGCTTTAACCCACTGAGCCACCCAGGCGCCGCAGCAGCACAGACATTTTGATCAATACAGAAAGTTATACTGGACAAAGCTGCAGTGCTAATTTAACATTCACTGAGTATTCTTTACATAATGGGCACTGTTCTAGGTATAGGAGTATAGAAAGATGAGTAAGATAAGGCTCCTCTCTGCCCTCAAAAAGCAGATTGTCTGTCTAATAGAAGAAACAGCTAAAAATATTTGCAAGTATTACAGTAGAGGTAATAAGATTTATTCCAGCCCAGTTAACTAGGATTCCAATCCTTTTACCTAGCTCTCCTGTAGACTTGGCCTTGTTTATCTGGTGTTATGATGGTACAGCAAGAAATGCTGAGACTCACTGCTACCTAGAAATCTCTGGACTCAGAATCAGAGGTACTAAGCCCTAAACAGGATTTAGGCCCCATCTCTCTGGACTTGGTGCTTTACACTGCAGGCAACACTTGATGGAAAAAATCCATCCTGCTACTCTGGCTATTTTCCCTGGTCCCTCCTTGAAGGCAGCTTTGCCTCAACTGTCACTTGGTCTGTGCTATACTTATGGTGACCGAGTACCTGACGAAGTCATAAGATATTACCAAAGAATTAGCACTGCAATTGAGAACAAGTCTCAGGTACAAATGGAGCAAGAAGTGGGAGGAACAGTGCATTCCATAAAGAAAGAAAAGCCTACGCAAGGTTAATAGAAGCATAAAAGTTAACAGAAAGATGTGTGGCAAGCAGGGGGTTCATCACAACACTAAGGGTTTTGCAAAGATGAGGATGGATCAAAGCCAACTGCTAAGAGCCTTAATGCCACCACCTAAGCAGCTTGGCCAGGATCGGCCTGTAAGTGATAGCCAGCCATTATTAAGAACAGTCAAAGGATGAGAGCTGTATTTTCAAAAGACAAACCTAGGTGAAAGGTGGATAGCAAAGGATAAGGGGGACCAATGTCTGGATGAAGACTTGGTTGAAGATGGGAGATAAAGAAGAGAAATCTGACTTAAGAGGCACTAGATAAAATTGATTGGCTCTAACTATTGACAGAACCTATCTGGCACCATGGAATCCAATAAATGTTCGTTGCAAAAAAATTGTGAGGAAGGTAATAATCATTTAGTTCACACAGTAGGAAAAAAAAAAAACCATGAGAAACACAAAAATTTAAGGTTAGGACTGGCAGAAGAAACAGTGAGACAAAAAAATAACAAAGAAATCAAATGAGGCGGTACTCCCACAGCCTGGAATGTGGTTTCTTAAGATATCTGGATGGCTTGTTCCCCATCTCCTTCAGATCCATATAACAATGTCATTATCCTAGTGAGCTCTTCCCTGAACACAATATTTAAAACTGACCAAGACAGGCATACTCTCTTAGCATTCTCTAACCTCCTTCCTGCTTTATTTTTCTCTGTGGTACTTACCAACACCTACTATATTCTACTTTTTACTTACTAGTTTAACATCGTCTCCCTACTACTTAAATGTAAGCTCCATTAGGGAAAGAACCTTGTTTCATTCACCACTGTACACCAAAGCCTAAAACAGTGCCTGGCATACAGCATATGCTCAACAAATACCTGTTGATTAAGTGAAGGAATAATGCAAGGAAATAAAAAGGGCAGGGTTATTACATCAGACTAATAAGTATAGATATAAAATGATATCTAACATGGAAATTTTATTATTTTGAGTGTAAAAAAATCTGTATTAACTGAATAGTCCTTTAAGTATAAAAGACAAAATATTTTCTTTAAATATGTATTTAATATATAATATATTCAAATATATAATTAATTGTAACCATCTTTCTATTTAAAAATAAATATAAAATAATGAGATTTTATAGCTTGAAAAATCACTCACCATACTCAATAGCCACACTAAAGATCCACCACTTCAAGTATTTAAGTCCTATTAACATTTCCTCAACTTCCAATATAAATTCACTAACTTCTTTTCTGATATTTTGGCAATTATTAAATGGTAAGCAAAGGCAAGAAGCTTAAGTTAAAATACCAGAATATTTGTATAATCACAGAAATTAGCATTAAGACAGTGAAGAGGATATGCCATAAGTAAGGTAATAATGGTCCAAAAGTCAGAGAAGTAAAAAAAACAATCCAAGAACACAAAAAGCCCAGGAGCTTCAGGAAAACTACCAAACATCTTAAATCCCACTTTCCTTATGAATAAAATACAGCTAACACTAGAACCTACCTATCTAACAGGCTCGTTTTGAGAATTTTCTTGGAGGATTAAATCTCTCAAGTAATAAGCTTGGTATAGTGTCTATAACAGTCATTTATTCCTTTAATCCACAACTATTCACAAAGAACTTATTATACAAAAGGCACCATACTAGATACTAGCTATAGTGACAAATGAAAAGATATGTATCTACTCTCATAGACTCTATCTATGGTCTACTGGGAAAGTCAGACAAATAAATACAAGTGACAATTGACAAGTTCAATGAAGTGTGACAAGTTCTATGGAAGACACTGAGTCCAAAGGCATAAACCAAGAGAGCAAGGGACTTCAACTTTAGATATGGACAGGAAGTATCTTTGTGGATAGAAAAAATAAGAAGGCATTAGCCACATACAGAGGGCAAAGAAGTATACTAGTGTTTTAAGCACAGGGATTAAAATGTACAAAGACTCAGCCTAGCTGTGGAAAAGAGCTTGTAGTTTATTTGAGGAACTGAGAGGAACCCAGTATTACCGAAGCCTCATAAGTCAAATGAGAGGAGATCTCAGGGACAGAAGGAGCCAGATGATGACTCTGAAGGACCATGGTAAGGTTTTGTGACTTTATTCTATGGGAATTTATTCTTCAATGGAAAGCTGCTTAAGTTTTATGTTTTTTAAAGGGGAAAGATAATCCAATTTATGTCTTATAAACATCACTCAAGCTATTTTTTGAAATGTATTTAGGGAATGTGAATGGAAATGGAAGAATGAGTTGTAAGACTAATACAGTAGTCCAGGAGAGAGGGATGATGCTTGCACCAGAGTGGTGGTATGGAGATAAAGAGCAGTTGATGGATTCCAGATATATCTTGTAATGGACTAGATCTGGGGGTAAGGGAAAGAGAGGATTCAAAGATGATTCCTAGATGTCTGACTTAAAGCAACTGCTTGGCTGATGGAGGCACAGTAAGTAACATACTTATGCATTTAATTAATTGTAGCTATTCTTAGCTACTTTTAGAATAAAAGAGAGAAGTGGTGAGTATGTAGCCAAAATAGCAAAGAAAAAAAAGAAAAGAAAGAAAGAAATTAGTCAAATTACGAGAGAAGAGCAGTATCAATCATATTGCCCACTGAAGACTATAAAAGACAGTAAAACAAAACAAACAAACCCAGCTATTTGAAGGCACAGAAAGAGCAACCAAGAGAACCAGGACGTTGTGAGCCATGAGCCCAGAGAGAAAGAAAACACTGAGATTTCCACTTTTTCCCCCTGGGTTATTTGCCAACTACCAGTATGGAGCATAAAGGCCAAGAAGAAAGCAGCATCCTGGAGTTTGTATCAGTCTCAGTGTACTGGGAAGACAAAACCTGGAATTCTGTACTTCCAAGGTAGCAAGGAATTGAGGATCTCGGATAAAGAGGAATTTCAAAGAACAAGCCCAATATCCTGCTCAGTTTTTGCCCTCCAGAAATGTGCTGAATCATAAACAACATGGACTGAAATATAGGAAACCCAGCAAAAAGATGTTGCAAAGAACTAAAAAGCTAAGCAGGCCTTTTATCAGCCTCACAATACAGGTGACCCTTGAATAACCCTTTTGAAGAGGTCAGGGGTGCTGATCTCTGTGCAGTCAAAAATCTGTATATAACTTTGACTTCCCAAAAACTTTACTAATAGCCTACTGTTGACCAGAAGCCTTACGAATAATTTGTTAAGTTAACAGTATTATATATGTATTCTTACAAATAAAGTAAGCTAGAGCAAAGAAAATGTTATTACGAAAATCACAAGGAAGAAAAAATACATTTACAGTACTGTACTGCAAAAATGTGTAAGTGGACCTGTGCAGCTCAAACCTGTGTTGTTCAAGGGTCAACTGTACTTAAAACTGCCAAGGCTTATCAAAAAAGAAGCATCCTGTTAATTATTCCAAACTTTCAAGTGAGACCATAAAAGGGCTATCTATACACTAGGAGTGAGGCTATTCGAATTTCCTGATAGCCCAGAATTCAGCCTCATGTCATATCAATCAGTGACGAATCAAAGTGACCAATGTTTTTTTCACTTCCTGCCAGAGAATATTAAAGCCTACCTGGAGAAAGATAACATCATTTAGATCCTCTATAATTTTTCATCACAATATTAATAAAACATTACTAGGTGTCCTAGAAAAAAGGATCAAATGATTAAAAACCAGGCAAGAGAAATAGGTTCACAGGTAATCCAGTATCAGAGTCATCAAACAAGAACATTACAATGATTAACACTCAATACACACATTGTGAGAACTTAAACCTTTGTAAATTTGAGGCCTGAAATACAAAATACAAAACTGAAATTAAGAACTCAATAACTGGGGCGCCTGGGTGGCTCAGTGGGTTAAAGCCTCTGCTTTCGGCTCAGGTCATGATCTCAGCGTCCTGGGATCGAGGCCCACATCGGGCTCTCTGCTCGGCAGGGAGCCTGCTTCCTCCTCTTCCTGTCTCTCTGCCTGCCTCTCTGCCTACTTGTAATCTCTCTCTCTGTGTCAAATAAATAAATAAAATCTTTAAAAAAAAAAAAAAAAGAACTCAATAACTGGGTATAACTGGATGTTGGACAGAGAAGATATGGTAAGTGAACCTGAAATCAGTAAAAAATATCCAAACTAATACAGAGTAGGGGGGGGAGTAGAAACTATGAAATGACCTAACATGCATATAACTGTAGTCTCAGAAGGAAAGAACTGGATAGAAACAATATTTAAAGAATATCAGCTAAGAAAATTCCCAAAGAAACAAAAAACAAGCCATAGACTCAAGATGCTCTACAAACTCTACAAATAATTACAATAAAAGTCATACATAAGCACACAACAGTAAAATTGCTGAAAACCAAAGACAAAGATAAAATCTTAAACACAGCCAAAGGAAAACATTAACTTCAAAGAAGCAACAGTATAACCAAAACCTGACTTAACAGAAACAGTGGGAGCCAGAAGTCATAAAATAACTTGAAGGTGCAGAAAGAGACCCCTTAAAAATGAAGGTAAAACAAACACATTTTTAAGGCATATGAAGACAGAGAATTTATCACCAGAAGACGAAAAGTACTACTAAAGGGAGTTCCTTATACTAAAGGAAAATGACCCAGAGGTAAATGCCATAAAACAGGAAGAAATGAAGGCTTCCTGAAAGGGTAAATGTAAGGATAAAAAGAAATGAGTAATGGCTATTTTAATAACAACATTATTATTATTACTACTACCAGTGTTACTATTATCTCAAAAGCAACAATAATGATGCCTTTGGAGGTTTAAAATAAAACAAAGCATGGAAGAGAGAAATGGGATTCAAGTATTTAAGGTCTTTGGATTTTCCTGGAAGCGATAAAGGAAGTAACTGATGGCAGACTCAAGTCAAAGATGTATATTGCAATCCTAAGGTTACTCGTAAGGAGATAAAAAAGAATTTAAAACAAACAACCTTAGAGGGGGGATATGAGGGAGAAAAAAGTTTGATTAATCCAAAAGAAAGCAAGAAATGAGGGGAGGGGAATGTTATAAAGGAATGACAGTACAAGTAGAAAACAAATTGTAAAATGGTCAATTTAAACACCAAAAATGTACTAAGGCAATTAAATACAGAACAACACAGATTATCAAGTTTAATAAAAAACAAAATCCAACTATATGATACTTGAAGAGATTCACCTTCATCTCTAAGGACAAAGAAAGGTTTTAAGAAAAAAGATGGAAAAGGAAGCCAAAAGAAAAGTATACTACATCCAAAAAAATAAGTTTTATTTTATTTATTTATTTGACAGAGAGAGATACAGCAAAAGAGGGAACACCCTCAGGGGGAGTGAGAGAGGGAGAAGCAGGCTTTCCCGAAGAGCAGGGAGCCCGAACCAGATGCAGGGCTCCATCCCAGGACCCTGGGATCATGACCTGAGCCTAAGGCAGACACTTAACGACTGAGCCACCCAGGGGCTCCACAAAAAATAAGCTTTAAAACAAAGATTATTACTAGAGAATGACAGTAACAGGAGGATATAATTATACATTTATTTGCAGTCACTAACTTAGTCTCAAAATATATAAGGCAAAATTTGAGAGAATGAAAAGGATACAGTTGGAGATTTTAACATACTTCTCTCAACTGAGTGAAAAAAAAAGAAAAAAGTAGCAATATAGTGGATTTGAATATGATTAATAAAACTGACTTAAGTGACATTGAGCACAACACAGTCAAATTTTCTAAAACTTGACCATAAAGCAAGTGTCAATGAATTGCCCACAAATAAAATCACAGAATAATCCTAGACCACAGTTGCGTTAAACTGGACATTGACAACAAAAAATATAGCTAGAAAACCCCCAAATGTTTGGATATTATATAATACATTTCTAGATAACCCATGGATCAAAGAAGAAGCCACAAAGGAAATTCTAAAGTATTTTGAATTGAGTGATAAATAAAAATATGATATATCAAACTTGTGAGATCCAGCCAAAGTTGCACTTACAGGGAAATTTCATAGAGTTAAATACATACATTTAAAAAAGAAGACTGATAGTTAATAATTTGAGTATCCATCTCAAGAAACTTAGAAAAGAACAGCAAATTAAATAATAAAAAAAAACTAGAAGGAAAGAAAGCTAAAATCAGAACCAATTAGAAAATAAAGAACATTTTAAATCTGAAAATTCACTCTCTGAAAACTGATCATGATAAAGAGGAAGCACAAATTACCAATAAGCAGATTTAAAAAGCAGGTATCACTAGACACTATGAATATTAAAATAAGTAAAAAGGTGTAAAATTATAAACCAAATTGGAAAATTTATATAAAATGGACAACTTTCTTGAAAAGCAAAACTTGTCAAAACTGACACAAAAGTAATAGAAATGTGAATAGTCATATATGTATATGAAATAGATTCAACAACCCCCACAAGAAAACTCCAGATGGCTTTACCAATGAATTCTTTCATACATTTATGGATGAAATAAAATTAATCTTCACAATCTTTTATTCCAAAGAACAAAACACATTTCCCAGGCCATTTTATGAAGACATAAGTTTGATAAATAAATCTTTACTAGTCAATCTTTTTCATGAACAAAAACGCACACATTGTAAATGAAATATAATATAGCATATTAATAGGATAATGCATAAAAAACAAGTTAAGGTTATCCAGAAATTCAAGGATGCTTTAAACTTAGTTAATATGTATCTCTCCTCCTCCCCAAATTTTAACACATATCTAACGCACAGCAACTACATTCCTAAGATTATATCCTAAGAAAATAATCAGGGGTGGCTGGGTGGCTCAGTGGGTTAAGTGTCGGACCCTTGATTTTTGCTCAGGTCATGATCTCAGGGTTGCAAGATCCAGCGGAACTGAGGGCTCCATGCCCAGGGGGTACTCTGCCTGGGATTCTCTCCCTCTTTCTCTGCCCCTTCTCCTGCTGGGCACATGCTCACACTAGCATGCTCTTCCCCCCCACTCAAATAAATAAATAAATCTTAAAAAAAAAAAAAGAATCAGGCAAGGCATAGGATATGTTTTAAAATATGCATTATATCATTGCTTATAAGAGCTTTTAAATGGCCATGGGTATGGAAATTGGCTAAACAATTTATGCACATCTATCAGAATCAGTTCAAAATAATAATATGGTTCTATACTTATTTGTATGGATAGCTGTTCATGAATATACAATTACATGAAAAAAGCAGCATACAAAAGTAGGAATATTTCTAAGGCAAAAACACTAATTTTATATGAAAGTAAAGAAAACTGAAATATATCATGAGAACATTTTGTCTAGACACAACGAATTGCTATCTTAATTTAAGTTCATAAACAAAAGATATAATGCCTAACTTAGACAATTTTCATCAGCAGAAAGAACATTTTCTTCTCAAAATCTAGTCATAGAAAATTGCCCCATATATATATATATTTTTTTTTATTTTTTTATTTATTCTTTTGACACAGAGAGAGAGATTACAAGTAGGCAGAGAGGCAGGCAGAGAGAGAGGAGAGAGGAGGAAGCAGGCTCCCTGCCGAGCAGAGAGCCCGATGTGGGCCTCGATCCCAGNGATTTTATTTATTCATTTGACACAGAGAGAGAGATTACAAGTAGGCAGAGAGGCAGGCAGAGAGAGAGGAGAGAGGAGGAAGCAGGCTCCCTGCCGAGCAGAGAGCCCGATGTGGGCCTCGATCCCAGGACCCTGGGATCATGACCTGAGCCGAAGGCAGCAGCTTTAACCCACTGAGCCACCCAGGCGCCCTATATTTTTTATTTAGACCATAAAAAAATGCTACTGTGTTTGAAATCAATCAATCAATAGACAATCTGCACCATACATAAGTAGCTAGAGTATAAAAATAAAAACAAAATACTCTGAAAGCACTGAATCCATTAAAAATCCGTGTTAGATATATAAAGCAATAATAGTTTCTACATTCAAAGTGGTACATTTATAGAAAAAATTCTATTGTACTGTATTATATTGTACATACATAAGACTCAAAGTTCCAACAAGTTTAAAGAAAACTCCCCTTAATTCTAGCAATTAATAAGACAATCCATGCTCTTTAAAATCATTCCAACCCAGAAGTTACATAGTATATTTTGCAAAGATATATAAAACAGGTGTCATCTCTATTCTAACATGCTAGCTCAGACCAATCCTGGGGCAAGGTGTCGGTAAGGAATCTAAGGTATTCTGCCTCAGGGATTTAGCAATGTTTGCTCAGGTATGGTGGGGCAAAGGGCTTAGCATGTTTATCACTACTGCCATCAGTCCCAAATTCCTAACCTGGCTCTACTTTTTACTAGCTTCTATGACTTCCTTATCCTTTCTGAATCTAGACTGTGAGAAAGTAAAACTCAGCTCTGCTGATAATCACATTGTGGTGTCTCTAAAAGACACAGTCAACACCAACAGAAGACCAACAGGCAACAAAAATTTCTCCCATGGCCACACTAGAGTTCCAAAATGACTAACATCTGCCCCAGTCCCCTTCATTTCTCCTGCCTCCTAAACAAAGACAGCTAACAGATCCAATTACTAAACCCACCTCCACTTCATGGCCCGTAGTACACAATCCAGAGCTAGTCTCTACTTCCCCTGGTTTCTCATTAGAATCATTCAGCACAACCCAAACCCTACCCCAAACTTTTTGCATTTCCTGTTACTGAGGCTAGGCATGGTTTCTCAGGCATGTGCTCTTCCTTGCTACAAGTCATTAACCTTATTTGTTTCACACAGATGCATTCCTGGTGGTCTCCTCCTAGTAGGTAATAGCAGCTTCTTTACCTATATACCAATTAGATTTATCCAGAGTCACTGTGAGGATTAAATAAAATGTTATCATGTAAAATGCCAAGCAGCTGCCTGGTATAACAGCAAGTGCACAACACATATTACCTTCTCTCTCCTATGCACTCAAAATAAAGCTATACATGTAATTTTATTTTTTAAGTCATCTACCCAGTTCTTCACTATCAAAAATCTACATTTCTGCAAAAAACAGTTAAGAGCCAGAAAATAAGCCCTTCAAGTAAAGAGAACTCTAAGCAGCCAAAACAGACGTGATTAAGTCCATGAAACAAAGATTATGCACTTTACTATAGGACAACTACTGAAAATGCTAGTTGGACACCATTTGATATTTTTAACATACTTTAATAAACTTTGAAAATCTGCTTTCCACACCCATAGCAAATTAGAATTAGCAACTGTAAATAGCTAGAGAGGAATAGGTAGGCATACTGACCACAGTTCAACAAGGCAGGAAACATTAAAACTAAATATCAAACACAAGAACTTAAAATGCTCAGAAATCTGAAGTTGTCTTATACAACGGCTTCTAAATTTTTTAAATTATTTTTTCAAAGATTTAATTGTTTTAGAGACAGAGAAGCATACATGCGGGGGCAGGGGCGGTGCAGAGGAAGAGGGAAAGAGAAAATCTCAAGCAGACACCTGGCTGAGTGGGGTCTCAAGACCCTTAGAGCATGACCTGAGCTGAAATCAAGAGTCCAACGCTTAACTGACTGAGCTACCCAGGCAGGCGCTCTTAAATTTTTTTGAGTGAACATCCCAACTATAAAATACCTGAGCATATACCTCCAATATATGCATATTCATTTGTAAATCTTATTTTATGTATATTGTAAAACAAATACTAAAAGAGAAATTAAAAGATTACAATATTGTTTTAATTTTAACTACTAATTATGTTAAATATTAATTTGTTTTGATCTTGCAATTACTAAAAATGCTGTTATTGACATTTTAAGTGAGAGCGCTTATTCAATATGTCTCTTTATTTTTTAAAATCTTGCTTTCCTAATTTGTGAAGTTCAATGTATTTTGACATTTTAAAAACTGCTGTAAGTCATAACTGAAAAACTTAGTTCACAAAGATTCACAGGTCTTTATAGAAGAATATGTCACTTACTGGTTTACTAAATTATATCACTTTCTTATCACCAAATATGCACAAGTTTTTATTAAAAGTCAGTTACCAGATGTCAGTGTTATGAAAATTTTATTTTTCCTGATGTCAGTCAGATATTTTTGCAAGCTCAGTAGAATGTGTTTTTAGGTTTCTAACAAATAGGTCCAAAGTCCACTGAAATTCTGTTAAGATTTTTCAGCAGACTGAAAATGTCTAAACATGTTTTCAAAATGTTCTCTCCATAACTTTAGGTTCTTCTGAGAAGCAGATACTTTCTCACTTACTGATTAAAATGTCAATTTTGCCTTATATAGACAACTTAGTGTTTGTTTTCTCAAAAAATATCTGCTAGGTAGCATAACATTGATAGCTTCTTGTCATCATGGAAAATATCAGCACCTATAATATTCCTCTTTTGTGAAATAAAAATGTGTAATTCAGCTTTGAGGTTTACAACTTATTTTTTTACAACTCTTTTAAATACTGACAGTGAACCTCTGCTCCCCACCTCATTTCAAAGTATCATAGATTCTTTTAAAAAGCATTTTTTAAAGTAACTATATAATATACTGTAACAGAAAAACCACAAAAACTTTGAGAAAGTCATGGTGGTGCTGTTGGCCTCCACATTACAGAACTCCCACAAGTTCCCTCAGCAAACCACACTCATTGTAACCATCTGAATGTGGACCTAGAAAAGCCTCAGAGCCAAACCATATATTAATACAAAAGCTTAATTCCTCCCACTTTTTGGAGCATAAAATAAGTAAAGATTCTAATATTTTTATTCTCACATCTCAATTGACTTGCCTCATGTCACTTCATAAACTACTGACCAGTGAAGGGGCATAAAGCTTCACAATCTGTATTAGGTGCTCAGGGTCTGAAGTTGTAGCTTATAGAATAATGATATGTTATATAGAGAAGTACTCAACGAAGAACATACATTGAACTGAATCAATATTACTCAAATGATGGTTCTAGGTCATCAAAAGTAAGTTGAATTATGTGCAGTATATCACGCTCAAGTAAATAGGACAGTAGTCCAACTTGTTAGATTGGGATATTTCCAAAATAATCTTCAGGTATTCAGAAAATTTATTGTTTCAGAATGACATTCTTCAGGGATTCCAGTTATCAGGAATTCTACAGTCACTTTCAGCTTTTTCTCCCAAAATGAGAGTAATTCTTAAAGAATATATTTAAGAAGCATATACTTCAGTTTCCTATAGTATAGTTACTGTTCCATATTAAGAAAATTAGAGCCATCATTAACCAACCACTAAAAGAATTTCAAGACAATATTAAAAATACATTTTTCATATTCAAAGTAGTAACAGAAGCAGACTTCATACACTTCATATTTAACACCATAATCAGTAGTAGTAATATGGAACAATATTTACTTTTTTATAATAAAGAGAATAATGCTCCATGAATTAAGAAAATCACTCATTGGCTTTTAAATGTCTGTTTTAAAAATCATGGGAGATGTAATATAAGACACATATCCATGTAAATTTGACATGGTATAAGAAGAATCTCAAACACACTGACAGAAAATGGTTCATACTTGAGAGCTAGAAATGAACTAAAAGCGGTCTTCACAGGAGAAGGACATGAGCTGGAGCAGGATTTAGAGACAGAAAGCAAAAGGCATTCAAAGCTAAGGTAAATTGTCTTCTGTTTTCTTAATGAAAAATGTCTCATTCAGAACACCAAATGTAAGACATATTCAAGTAAAATAATTTAGAAGAACATGCCATTTGAGATATATTATTTATTAAACCATTCATCGTCACATACTTATATAGGTAAATGTACTTATCTACCCTTTAGCTTCATAAAACTTCCCCACTTGAGATCAGAGCTCCAGCAAGAGAAAGAAAAATTTTAAAAAGCTGTAAGTAAAGGGAACATTTGGGGCACCAGATATTAATATACTCTTTCTTCAAAGTTAAAATTTTTCTTTTCTCTGGACCTTTTTCTAGCATGACATCTTGCCCCAGTATACTCCACATCTGTCATTTTACTTTAACTTGGAAAAGTAATAAAAGTTCGGTTTGAAAGGAAATTCATTTTAGTAATTTCCTGTCCACCAGAGGGCTCCCATATTTCTCCACAAATAAAAGAGATATAACATTACAATAAAAATAATCATTAAGCAATGAAAAAACTCAAATTATCATTATCTTATTTAACCCCAGACTAAAAATTGTTGTATCTATTACAATTTCTACATGAATAGCTTAAAAAGATACAGGCCTTTTCTTTGTTTTATGAACTAGAACATTTCAAATACCAAAATTGCTTTGCTAATATTCTCACATTGTCAATTTCTTTCTTAGGCAGGGCTTTCAATTTTATAGATATCATAAAATGTAATTTTAGTCCAAAGCTCTAAATAGTAGCTCAAATGTTTTCTCTAATACCCTTATAAATAATTGATTTCTTGAAAATTTTCCCAGTCCAGAAAACAAAACTGCCACCTTATCTATCCAGCTTTAGCTCTTACGATTAACAGAAAGAGTAAACATTTTCTTTCAGAAAACCTACAGTCATTAACATAATTCATCCTACAATTATTAACAATGAATACTGCCCCATCATGAACTATGATTTGGGCTGGGAAAAAAAAAATAAAGGAAATGAATCATTTAAATACAACGTACTACAATGATATTCTCTTCCAATATTTTTAGGTTTTTTTTTTTTCCCAAGTTATTATACTGGAATGTTAGTATATCTCTTAGTTCAAACTCAATCACTTTTAGCAAAAGAAAAACTAATATTTTATGTAAATACACTTATATATAGGACATATTTACAGAATGTTAATTGCTAAAGTACCAACTATACATTTTTTTAAAGAGTATAGCAAATCCATTCACTAGGGGTGCCACTCCCCCTCCAAAAAGATCAACTCGCTAAATTCAGATTACAAAAAAAGAGATTCCTTATGGTAAACAGGAAAATTTACTGAATGTTTAGAAATAAATCTGAAATGTGAGCTGTATTTACAAAACAAAAAGATGCTATAAAATGGGTTTTAAAAGTCAGTCACAATCATTGCCATATGAAGACTTTACCAAAAACATCAATTGATTTAGCAATTAGTGTAGCTCGACAATGAATTATCTCCAACGATAAAATAACAGAGGTTTTAATTTCATTGCTCCACCTCATCTCCCAACTAGGATTTTCCTATACAAGGACAAGCACGATTAACATGCAAAAGAGTATAACATTTGTTCCTACATAGCATAGACTAGCTGTCACCATTTAGAAACTTAAACACTTTACTGCACACCTTGCAAAAACGTATGTATTCATACTTCCAAGAGTACATATCCTCATTGATTAGGGGTTAGGTTGCAAAAGAAATGTCAGTTTGTGGAAGGAGGTGGGGGAAGGGAGGTTAAGGCTGTTCAAGATTCAAAGTGGTGAAACGGTTCTCACTTTAAGCCATAAATGTAAATGCGAACTGTCAATTATTGATATGAAGAGTTTAACAAAACAAAAAAGCATTTAATCAACAACTTCTAATCATATTTACGTGTTATATTTCAAAAAGTTGGGAATTGCAGGCACTTATCAAATAAAGGTACTTTTTAACCAAAAATGCAACATAAGTAAGAGCAAATGAAGGTTTAAGAGGTTGTGACAGGAAAAAAAACCTCAAGACTTCCAACAAGTTGAGCAGTTAGAAAATGAGACATAAAAAATACTCAGAACAATCTAATCTGAGCTGTAGATTAGACATACTCTGAAACAGCATCATCAGGGCATTATATGTTTATTACATAATACTGCTTTGCCCTTGCATATCACCTTTAATCAAGGGATCTCAAAGCACCACCGAATCAAGGCCTTAAAATACAGTCTAAAACAGAAATAGTTATATTTTATAAATTGTACCTATTAATAAAACCTTGCCACTACTTCCCATTCTCCTGATCCGAACATGAGCTTCTGAACCTTCTTCTCACTTGGAAATGGTATTCCCCAAATCATTTCAGTTTGTAACTGATGCTACGCACATTCCAGCTTTGCTTCAGCACTGGGCCTAAAGAAAGTAGTGGCACTGTTTTAAAGACACAAATCCATTTCATTACAATATCTATGACAGAACAGAGTGAACATATCTTGCACCACCAACAATATAAAGTGGAGGGAGACTTTAGAGAACAAATCTTTGCTGGAAGCGCTGAGCCAAAAAAATACTCATCAGACAGGGAAAATAGCATTTTCCAACTCAGTCCACACCTTTCCAGGCAACTTCAAGAGTGGGGTAGAGGAAACCATGTCCAGCTTATCCTTAATCCGGCAGGAGACTATTCTCCCGTGTGCACACCAGTAGGGAAGGGAAAACGAAAGGGACAATAAAGAGTTTTAAGACTCAGAAAGGAGAGTGTAAGTTGCTGTGGGGCCACACAAGAGACAGAACATTGCGGTTCCTATACATTAAAATAGTACATCAAATGGTAAATCACACATAAACAAAATTGCTTTAAACCAAGGTCAAAATATGCCATTTACAGCCAGTTAGGTTTGTTTTTAAGTCTGTAAATGAGGTTCGCTCCTATAGAAATCATCTGACATTTTAAAATTTAATCAGCAAAGTTCAATTTTGTTTTTTCACTGGAATACATGAACACTCAAATGCTAATGTTAACTTCAGTTCTTTCGTAAACAAGATCTTTAATCTTCCAGTTAATTGCATTATGTTTGTCCCTAGGACTGCAAAGTGTAATTTCAACTCACACAAACCCACCACCTCCCCTCACTGTAAACCTACAGGGTTCCTGTTAGTCAACAGACTCACATTAACAAACATTAACCTTTAGAAACAGAAAGAAAAGCATCAATAAACAAGAGTACTTTTTGTTTCAAGTTCTCAACATTCAAAGATCAAGGCTCAATACTCTGTTTTATTAGCTTTTAAAAGTCCAATGATGTAATACTACTAAATACCTGGTACTGAAAGTCCTGGAAATTCTTAAGAAGTACCAATAGACAGACGGTCAATCTAGATTTTCAAAAATTCCAAAACATCTTAATATTTCTGTTGCCATAGTTGTTCACCCAGACATTTCAAAAAGCTCACAGCAAATTCTAGTAGACTTTTTCTTGAAGACATACACGTCCCTTCTCTTGAAAATATCAAGTTTGTCTCTACTGCATTAATGATCTCGTCAGTGTCAAAGAACAGGATTCCGGTTTCCCTGCCTACCCCAGTATGTACTAGGGACACTCGTCCTCACTCAGCTCTGCCTACTGTCACTGACGTTTTCAGAAGCTTTAAGATACAAATGTACAAAGGTTTCTGGCAAAGAGGGAGATATTTTATTTTCTCCACTTCGAGCTACACTGCCACATTTCCCCTACTTCTCCATTGTCTTTAATGATTTAGAAAACACAACCAAATGAGAAAAGCCATATTAAAAGCCGTACTTCCTAAGAGGGGGAACCAGAACCTCCAACTTCTCCAAATCTCCCAGCACCGTGGCTTTTCAACAGTCCCCTGCAAACCTTCACCCCACGCCTGCATCCTTTCTGATTAAATAAGATTGGAAACCACAATTAAATCAAAGAATGTCGTAACTTATCCTTGACTTACCATATCTGCCGGGACATTACTGGACATTTTGCCGTTTGATATACACCCAGATGTTTACCGGGGGCAAAAAAAATACAACAAACAAACAAAAAGGGGCAGAAGTCTTCAAGGTACAGCAATCAACCTTAACGATCTTGATTGGTTCGTGATGTGCTTTCCAAAAAATAAGTTCTTTCGGAGCCAAAGTGCCGGGCTGGCCGCGGTTCCGAGCGAAGAGAACAATCCCCAGGAGCCGTGTGGCCGAAGCCGGAGAGAACTCCCTGGATGGCAGCGGCAGCAGCAGCAGCAGCCGCAGCAGCAGCAGCCCCCGTCGTCGTCAGCGGCAGCAGCAGCCCCAGGACCCGCCGCGCCAGGTAGACCGAGCCGAGTGACACACGGACATGGAGCGGGGTGGGAGGGGGTTAAATCCGCCTTCCTCCTTTCCCAGCCCGGCAGTGATTCACACTTGCTCCGGAGTCAAGTCCTCATTAAGCAGGAGGAAAATGCCCCAGCGTGGATGTACATAGATAACTATGTGGCTACACATGGACCCGTGAGCAGTGAGTGGCGGCCGCGCTGCAGCCGGCGCCGGCCGACGGCGCAGGGAAACAGCTCAACTCGCGCTGCCGGGGCTGGGAGCCGGGCCGCGGAAACCCGCGCTCAAGGGCATTTAACTAGTTGGGAGCCGAAGCGAAAGCCCGGGGCGGCGAGCGGGGGGCGCGGGGCACTCGGGCCGGGCGGGAGACCCCACGGCCCCTTGGGGCTCAGGCCGCGGGCGCCTCCGGGCAGCGGCGGGTCTCGGCGCGCATCGTCTCCGGCTTCTCGGCGCTCCTCTCTTGCCTCCTCCTCCCCCCGTCGCCACCTTCCCCTCCCCTCTGACGCCAACTTCGGCTGGTCCCCGGAAGAGGCCGGGTCCTCCCTCTCCTCAGCCCGGGAATGGTTTCCTCTCGGAGCTTTGTCTCTCCTCCTCCTCCACTTTTCAGTCCCAAAGGCCGCAGCCGCCTCCTGTCATCGCCTCTTAAGCCAACATGGCGGCGGCGGCGGCAGCTGCCGGAGCGCAAGTCGGGGACACGGGGAGAGCACGGCCCCTCCTCACTGCCGCCGCCACCGCCCCGCCTCTCCTCCCCTCTCCGCGGAAACCCGGTGCGTCACTACGGAGACCACCCTAGAGCCTGATGGGAAGTGTAGTCTACGTCGTGGTGGGGGGGCGGCCTAACGCGTCCTCGCTGGACTCCCTAGCCACGCCCCTCTTAGCAACAGTTGCTAGGAAAGGAAAGCTCGCTTCAGCCAAGCTGCCACCCAGGAGTTAGGTGATACCTGCTACCAGGAGTGCTGTGAGCGTGCGAATTATTTGGAGAAAATCATTCTGCACAGAGAAATTCCCTCATGCGCAATGTACACACAGACTGAAAATACGCTTTACCTCCTAGCAGAATCATTCATTTTAATGACAACATGCTCTCCACATCCTGCAATCTCAAAGCATTTTGTATAGTGATTTCATCTAGGTCGTTTCAACATTACATTTGGAGGATCAGAAGCAATCATTGATTTCCAATAAGGTCATAGAAGTTCAACAGGAACAAGGATCTCATTAAGCAGGGAGAATGTTTGAACATGTGTTTCTTGAAGACCTAGGTCCATAAAGCTACAATCTAGTTAATTGAAATTACCAAAAACTGTATTAGGTACAATAGTATATCATGCCAAATCTGTATCAGGAAATAGCTGCTACAAACTACATGGGGATTCACCAGTTTACAGGCTAGCCCCTAAATTCTATTTAACTCAAAATGTAATAATAATTTTAAAAAACCCTACATACCCGCAGTGATTAGCAAATAGCACAAAATCATAACACTAGTGAGACTAGACTTAGATGAAGAATATGTCTATTCCAAATTTAGGAACAAAATTTAGAAACCACCGATGTCCATCTGAATCCATATTCAGATCTTGCAGGGCTTTGGCAGAATATCTGAGCAAGGGCAGTCTCAATAAGACACCTGTATGAGAATGCCAACGGATTTAGACTCTGAAAGCCAACCTTCAGCTATATGACCTCATCTGTAAAACAGTCTTGCTGCCTATCTAGAGGTAAGGTAGGAGCAGTTGCAAGGATGAGTTAATGTATGGGAAATAAATCACTTTGTAAATAATAATGCATCATTTGATAGGAAATGTTACCACTTACTCATTCAGCAAACACATGATTCAGGCACTCTGCTAGGCACCAGGAGTTTAAAAATGAATAATCCAGACACTGTCCTCAGGGAACTCATTGTCTAGAAACCTAGGTCATTCCCTACAGCAGTCTCTCCCGTCAGGTATGTCTCATTAGGATGGAAATTCACAGGACGCTTAGAGTATTTGCCTCTTGAGTAGCCAGGAGAGAGACATTCCAAGCACTCCTAGCGACCCACATCAGCCTGTGGTGAGTTAGGGTGGTAACCAAGAAGGGGGAGGACAGCTCAAACTCACAGAGAAACCAGAGGAAAGAAAAAAAGAGAGAGAGAAAGGCCCAAATCTCACAGTTAGGCTTCAGGACTGGGTCTAGAAATTTCTGAATCTACAGCTACATGATTTTCCATGGCCTCTGGTACTTGGTTGCTCACTCTCTACCATTAACAACCACAGAGCCCTCCCCACCAGCCCTCCTGGAAATAAGGGCAGTTGAAAATGCTTCAGTTGACCAATGAGTTCCGAAGGAATACTAGAACACATTTGGAAGGCTTTCACTCACAAAGTTAGTAATCCACCACTTCCCTAACCCCAACTTTTATCCAGTGACTGCCCCAGTCAAGCCTGTGCTGGGCCTAAATGCTACTGGAAGCAGAAGACGGCAGGACTTACCGAAGCTCCAGCTCCCACTTGCTCGGCAGCTCTCCAACAGCCGAACAGCAAGGGGCTCAACACCTTGGTATTGCTGACCTATGATGTTGCTTTTTGTTGCCAGTTACTCCTGCCCCCAATACAAGAGGCCACATCCTTTAAAAGTAAGATCACGGCACTTAGCTGTGTTTCCAATCATTCTTCTATGAGGGGCTGAGACATGATTCTCAATAAAACCCGTTATGACTCTTCCCCAACAGAATTACAGCATCAGGGAGCATTAGTGAACACAGCTTCAATTTTTTTCCACTATACTCTTTTTCCTCTCTGCTTCCTAACTCAGGCAGATGTGAAGGGAGGCTGAAGAAAGAGCCCAGTTGTCCTAGGCAGGGAACAGTAATATCTCCAGATACTACTCGTCGACCATGAGCATCAATTTGAAGATAGTGAGGGACAGCATTTTTGTAGCAGGACAAAGAACTTCCCAGAAAATCAAGACCTGGTTCTGTCATGAATTAGCTCTGTGACCTTTGACAAGACACTCTTGCCTACCTGGCCCTCAATTTCTTCATCTAAGGAGGTAAGACCAAACCTCTCAGGTCCCTTTTAAGAGTTTATGAGTGTTGAGTGACACCTATAGCATGTTAAAAATATCTTCCCCAAGTGATTGCTCATGGGTATGAGGAGGGTTTCGGGGGAAGAGGGGTGGGTGATGAAAATGTTTTTAAAATTAGATTATTGCGATGGTTGCACAACTCTGTGTGAACACTAAAGGCCATTAAGTTGTACACTTTAAATTGGTGAATTTATTATTTTTATTTTACATTTATGGTAGAATACACATAATATTGACCATCTTAACCTTCTTTAGGTACACAATTCAGTGGCACTCTATACACTTTCTCTGTGGTACTTCCATCGCCACCATCTGTGCACAGAACTCTTTCATCTTGCAGAGTCCAAGCTCCATTCCCACTGAACAACTCCCCATTCCCTCCTCCTTCCAGCCCCTGGAAACTGCCGTTCTACTTTTTGTCTCTATTAATTTGGCTACTCTTGTACCTTATATAAGCAGAATCATACAGTAATTGCCCTTCTGTGACTGGCTTATTTTGCCTAACATAATGTCTTCAAGGTTCATCCGTCTTATAGCATGTGTCAGAATTTCTTTCCTTTTTAAAACCAGATAAATATTCCATTGCATGTATGTACCACATTTTGTTTATCCATCCATCCATTGATGGACATGAGTCACTTCCACCTTTTGGCTATTGCAAAATAGGTGAATTTTATGATATGTAAATTGCATCTGAATGAAGCCGTTGAAACTATATTTTCCCCATCTGCCATGTAAGGGGTCTGAAATGATTCCCATCCTAGGATCATTCCTTAAGGACCTTCTCAAGGAAACTCATGAATTTTAACTAGACAGAAGTATTACTTTCTGTGAGACCAGTAACCTTTAATCAAGTATTACTGTGGCTGATTATCTCATTATTCCATCCGGTCTCAGTTATTAAATATCTGGGACTAGGAAAATGCCACAAGAGGCAGAGGAAGGTCTGCAACAATGCCTGGGGCAGGGGTGGGGGCGGGGGGTGGGCACAGCCGCAACAGCACTGCTGAAAGTGGAAGCAAGAGCACCGAAGACAACCTTTGCCACCTCTGTCCAACTTTGCCCAAGGCTGGCCTGGTCCTCTTTAGTTCCAGTGGAGGAATCATTTCAATGGTTCATTTTGTAAGTTAGACTTTTCTTTCTCTTGAGATAATCTACAGGAAGCCCCCTAATAATATGTAAAGTCCCCTAATGTAGAAGGGGGGGCTCGAGAAATGTTAATTCCCGTTGCAACTGGCCAAGGTCTTTTCTCTGAAAGTAGAAATAATTTGCTTACTGATTTAATGATGGGTTCTCCCCCTTTAGTCTTTACTCTTGCCAGAGCAGAATGAATGCCTGTGTTCCTCTGGTTTGAGAATTGTGATCTTAAGGAGTTTGGGAGCTGAAGAACAGAATTAAATTGTGTAAATCAAGGAAATAGATGGGACACTCTGGCTGACTTAATTTTACTCCCAGGAGGCCCCCTACACATCCTTTTAACCCTACACTTCCCTAACCAGAGATTCTCAATATGGTCCCCATAAGAGTTACGAAGAGTCATTTAAAAAGACAGATGGCTGAGCCCTACCCCAGCACAACTAAGACAGACTTCCCAAGGCTGGACCTGGACCTGATATTTTTTAGAGCTCCCTCAAGTAATTCTCACATGCAACCACGGTAGAAACACTATGTAAGCCAAATACCTTCAAGTCCAGCTTCCCTCCTTTTCCCCCATCAAATTCCCTTTATAGGACTGATAACCTGAAGATACCATGATTTGTCCAGGTGGCCTTTGACCACAGCCATACTGGTTTAAGGAATAATCTTTCACACTTCTCTCTCCCACCCCCCCACCCCCACCCCACTATAATCATTCACAACCAGGGCATTGACCTCACCTCTGATATAGTCCAAGTCTCTCTCTCTCAAGACATTTCTCTCCTTTGCTCAGAGTCCGGTAAGAGACAGAGACAGATAACGTGAAATTAAATACCACGTGATGAGTTGAGAAATGCCACCTTAGGAATAAGCACTAGGCCCTTTGTAAGCACATAGGAAACAAGACAAATTCAGCATTGAGGTATCTGGAGTTGAACCAGGCAAAGGCCAGTTGAGCAGGCAGAGTGGTCGAGAAGAGAACACATGGGTCATGACCTAGACAAGAGGCTGAGGGTGCAGGCACGGAAGGTGATTGAAGCTCAGGTTGCTGATTCGGAGTAGGGGTGGGGGTGAGATAAGAAAACGGCAATATAGAGAAACTGGAGGCCAATCCCCAAGGGCTTTGCAATTTAGGCTAAGCAGTTTGGATTTACCGTGAGAGCAATTGGAGCCAATGGGAAGTGTCATGATAAGATTTGTTTTCATAGAAAGATGGAAAAGGGCCTCAAACTCCAATGGTACCTTTTGTCTGTATTGGGTTAGTTGTCCTGCTATGTGACCTCTTGGATCTACATAATTTAAAAACTCTTCAGGGGTTTTGGAGCTTGTCAAATCTCCAGCTCTTCATTTCACAGATCAGGAAGACACTGGTTTCATGGGAGACCAGAACCGACTCCTTAAACGGTATTCATTCAACTACTCCCTGCCCTGCCAACAAAGTTCCACAAAAACAAATTCTTTCAATCATTCTACTACATGATATATATTCAGCCCAGGATGTATTTTCTCTCCGCTTTTTTTTTTTTTTTAAGATTCCATATATGTGAGATCATACAGTATTTTTCTTTCTCTTGACACTTTCTTTTATTCCATTGTAGGTATTCTAGAACTAAGTCCTTTGCAAATATATTCCCGTTTGTAGCTTGCCTTCTCTTTTTCTTAACAATATCTTTTGATAAGCATGATTGTTTCCGTTTGATGAAATCTTAGTTACCAATATTTTGCTTCAATGATATTCTGTCTCCCTGCTTAACTCCAGGTCATGAAGATCTTATTTTTCCAACTTTGTTTCAACTCTTATATTTGTATTATTATATATTTTTATAGTTGTTCTAGCACCATTTGGTGAACTAATTTTTCTTTTTCTGTTGAATTTATTTGGTAGCTTTGTTTAAAATCAACTGACTCTGTGAGAATAGGTCCATTCCTGGACTCAGCTGCATTGGTCTATCCCATTGAACTCTTTGTCTATACAAGTCTTGAAGTCAGGCACTATATGTCTTCTAGATCTGTTCTTCTCTTCTATGATTGTTTTGGCATTCTAGATGCCTAGTATTTCCATATAAACTTCAGAGTAGACTTGTCAATTTCTATTTTTAAAAAGCAGCCTGCTGGTATTGAGGTTCCATGGTTCTATAAGTCAATATGGGAAGAAGTGACATCTCAACACTACTGAGTTCCCACTCCATGAACATGATATGGCTCTCAATTTGTTTAGTTCTTCTTTAGTCCTCCTCAGTCATGTTTGATCGTTCTCAGCATAGACATTCTACATGTTTTTTATGAAACTTATCCTTGAGATTTTTATTTCTTATTGACACTATTAGAAATGAATTAAAAAATTTCCCAATTATTTATTGCCAGTATATAGAAATACAATTGTTTTTTTATATGTTGACCTTGAATTCTGAAACCTTGCTAAACCTATGTTTTAGTTCTAGTTGTGTTTGTTCTAATTGTGTTTGTTTGTTTGTTTGAATTCTTTAGGACTTCCTACATAAACCATCAAGTTGCCTGCTATTTCTAAAATAAAGAGAGTAATATCAATATTATAGAAATTCAGGAAATTAGAAAAACTATTTTCACTTTTTATGTATTTCCTTCCAGGTTTTTTGTGTACGTGACTTTATATATTTATGGTGTGCATAAATTTTTCTTGTAAATATTAAATAAAAATTCATTTTTTAAACATTAAAAAATGTACATGTTTACAAATGGCTACCTAACGTTCCTATTCCGGGCCCCTGGGTGGCTCAGTGGGTTAAAGCCTCTGCCTTCGGCTCAGGTCATAATCCCAGGGTCCTGGGATCGAGGCCCACATCGGGCTCTCTGCTCAGCGGGGAGCCCGCTTCCTCCTCTCTCCTCTCTCTCTGCCTGCCTCTCTGCCTACTTGTAATCTCCCTCTCTGTGTCAAATGAATAAATAAAAAATCTTTAACGTTCCTATTCCTCACTTTTAAATGCTGCATGCTATTCTGTTGCATGAGGGTGCTACAATTTAGGAAATCATTTTCTTTTTGGAGCACACAAAGATTTGTTCCCAATTGTTTGGTTTCTGTGGATATAAATCTTTTTGCATTTTGAATTACTTGTTCAGGTGAGTCCAGAAACTGTTATCACCGAGTCAAAATCTGTGAGCATTCCTGCGGTTCTTGAACTACAGAGCCAAGTTCTTTTCCTGCTTAGAAAGGTACCGATGAATGAGAATACTGACCACATTACCACCTCCAGCCCTTACAGATATCTATAGCTATATCCACCTGTTTCCAGTGCATACATATTCCCTTGACAGAGCCCCCAGTGCACAGTGGTGGCATGGAGAGGTATGAGCCTCTCTTGGATAATCTCATCAGTTCCTCCCCACTCCAAGGAAAGATACACTCTGAATTAAAAAAACAAACAAACAAGCAAACAAAAAAACTACAATTGCATAGCAAACACAGCTTCACACACACACACACACCCACTCCAACCAGATAGAAAACCCCTCATATTTAGACATTGGGGGAACTAGCCCTGCCTATCTATGCTAATTTATTAAACTTAAAAAAACAAAATAAAACAAAAAACAAAAACAAACAAACAAACAAAAAACCCCTGGTGCTTTGTGGTTATTCATTTTGCATTTTGAGGATTTCAATCTTTTTTTTAAAGATTTTATTTATTTATCTGAGACAGAGAGCGAGAGAGAACACAGTGGGGTGAAGAGTAGAGGGAGAGGGAGAAGCAGACTCGCTGTCCAGCAGGGAGCCCAACAGGGAACTCAATCTGGGACTCCAGGATTGTGACCTGAGCCGAAGGCAGACACCCAGCTGACTGAGCCACCCAGGTGCCCCTTCAGACTTTTTTTCTGTGCCTAAGAAATAAACATTTTTGAAGGACGGACTTAAGAAAGCAGAAACAGTGCAGCAAGTGCAGTAATGTTTGGGGCAGGTGTGAGACTAAGCCTGGCATGCCTGCCTCACAGCTGGGGCGTCTGCTGACCCATTCCTGACGTGGGGTGAGATGGGTGCCCTCTCCATCCTGCTGGACCCAGGAGAGAAATGCGTGATGCTGCACAAAGACAGCAGCAGGACTTCCTGTTCACCTGCTAGTTCCCCAGAAGGCCACTCATTTGGGAGCTTACTTTTGGACTGGAGACTCACTGAACCCTAAAGGGTCATTTTAGGACAAATATCGATTTGATGAAATTCTGAATTTATGTTTCTGTTTACAAAAATGTACTGACATAACACAGTCTCTGGGCCACCACATCACAGATGGAGGAGACAGCACCAAGTTTTGCTATAGGTTGGCAGCTTTGTTATTCATCTCCTAGGCGACATCCACCTTTCCATCTATTTGTGCCATGGGTCTCCACCTACCCCAGCTACCAACTCCTGAAGGGCCAGAGCTGGGTTGTACTCACCTTTGTAGCCTCAGAGCCTAACAGAGAATTACAGCAACCCAACTACCTTGTCCATGCGTACACTGAGGAGATGAACTTTTAGAATTCCTTTCCTACTTCTGTCATTTCTGTAAAATTGGGGATGACCTTATATTATCTTCAGACCTAGAAATGTGTCTCATTCACACAGAAATGATACTAAAGGCTTAGCTCAGCTACTCTTCCATGGCTAAGAGTATACGCCAACAGAAAAGACAAATTCTGCGTGAGGGGAAAAAACAAAAGTTGTATTTTTTAACTGTAACATGTTTCTAGCTCTTTCTTTCCTTTTTTTTTTTTGAGATATACAACAATATGAATTGGGCAGTCCAAGAATTCATGAGCCACCAGAAAAGTAGTACTTGTGTTTTGCCTCCTACTGATGTCCCACAATGCCTTCCTTCCTGACCTGACCCTACTTTTGCTCACACTACTAAAGCATTCAGTTCTAAAGCTGGAAGGGACCTAGAGATGATATCATTTCCATCTTTCTCAACAAATGAAGAAATAGAACCTTCTTGATAAGCAGCACATTTTCTCTATAATTTTCAAATATGCATAAGAATGAGTTTCCTCCAAGACGTTCCAAGAAACAAAGAGATGAAATGGTTCCTAGTGACATTATGTAACTGTTGAATTATTTTATAATTTTGAGTTAGGTTATGACAAACACACCAAGTAAGTATAAGATGTATTATTGAATTGGTATCATAAAACACATTATTCTTGGTTTTTATTGTCATACAAATCAGCCCACCATCATAGTTATTAAATGAAAAAAATTTTAATGACAAAAGTAGTAAAACTCTATTCAATTAAAAAAAATATCCTAGGGTGCCAGGGTGGTTCAGTCCATTAAACATCTGCCTTTGGCTCAGGTCATGATACCAGGGTCCTGGGATGCAGTCCAGTATTGGGGTCCCTGTTCAGTGAGGAGTCGGCTTCTCCCTCTCCCTCTCATGCTCTCTCTCAATTAAATAAATAAAATCTTAAAAAAAATTAAAATCCTAAATCAGCATTGTATTCCCATCACTGTCAGCAAGAGAACTCTCTTTACCACTAATCTTGTGGCATGAACTGTAAATTCAATTTCTTTTTTACCCCGATAACCTCTATTATTAGTCATTTTTTGACAATAGTTTTTTTGAGTGATTGATCCATAATTATCCCACACTATTCAGATTGTTTTCCTATTTACCAAAGGAGACATTGACACTGTCTATCAACAAACATGTTGCATATTATATTAATATTTAAGAGAGCAGAATAACGAATCGGAGAGATTTCTCCAAAGCCTTGTGTTTGCTCTTGAATGCTTCCAGTGCGCCTCGCGTTGACAGGGAGCTCACCACAGCTGGAGAACGACCGGAGCCAGAGAGTGGCCTCTGTCATTGCTGATTGAGTTCTTGAGTCAGGCCTTATTGGGCAACTGCCCACATGGTTGATTTCACGCCCATGTTTCCTAAACTGAATAATCTAGTTCTCACATGCGTCTTCCAGCATGTCCATCAGAGACTTCTCAGAGCAACCAGGGCCTGACCCTCTCTAAGGGCGAGCAACCATCAAGGAACCGATTCCCTCTTTAACAGGGGGTCCGGTCCCGCGAGCCAGCAAACTTCACATCAGATTACTGTCTCATCTCCTTTGGGGGGATCCAGTGGTCATTTGTATCATAATGACGATCTTTGGTTAATGCCACAGATAAAGGAGAAGACCTGAAATGAATTTAAATCAACAGATTGTAATGAAAAAGAGCAGAGGGAAGATAACATATTGGTTATGAGTGTGAGCCCTGAATTTAAATATTGATTCTGCCATTTCCTAGGTGTGTGAACTTGGATGAGTTACTAGATTTTCTCATCAAGTAAAAAAAAGGGGGAATCATAAAAATAGAAAAAGTGCATACACTTATAATATTACACTAAAATATAGATTTTAAAATAGAGCTCTTCCTAGCACATAGTAAGCTCTCAACAATAAGCTGCTATTGTAAAGACAATGGGATAGGATAGACGCTTCCAAGTGTTCATGGTGTAGATTTGTCTCACGCTATTGTGCTGCTGGACTAACATTTTCATGGCCATAGTAATGCGACTAAATCGCCTTCTCTCAGGGCACGTGTTTTCAGCTAGTGGTTCATGCTCAGCTCGGATCTATCCACACTGTCTGCCTTTTGTTACGGAGACCAATGGAAGCACCTATGGGAAAAGATTGGCTTCATAGCTAAGAGACTGAAAAGCAAATTGAATGTGAATGTGAACGCTAACCTGTGACCCCGTGGCCGCTCACTTCACAGAGAAAAGGGTCAAGCAAGAAATCTCACAAACTTATATCCAGCCCCTGGCCCAGTAGCATCTATTTTTACTCTCACCTCATCGCTCTCCTGCTGCTGGGGAAAGCCCAATGGCCCTCCTTCTAAGACAGCCTCCTACCTGCCCGGAGCCACTCCCTCTGTCTCCAGAACCTTGTTCCACCAAACAACCCTTCTCTCTTCTGCTTCTCCCTCTCAAGGTTCTTCTACCTAGGATGACCACATAACACATTGTCCTAACCAGGAAAAGCTAGAGGAAAGGGGGCATTGTTGACAATTTTACAATGAGGCTGGGACTGTCCCAGGCAAACTCTTCTTTACCATGGTAATATGCTTACATCTCTCCCATCTTAAAAAAAAAAAAAAAAGAAAAGAAAAAAAAAGGAAAGAAGAAAGATGGGGCACCTGGGTGACTCAGTGGGTTAAGCCTCTGCCTTTGGCTCAGGTCATGATCTCAGGGTCCTGGGATCGAGGCCCGCATCGGGTTCTCTGCTCAGCAGGGAGCCTCCTTCCTCCTCTCTGCCTGCCTCTCTGCCTACTTGTAATCTCTTTCTTTCTGTCAAATAAATAAAAATAAAATCTAAGAAGAAAGAAAGAAAGAAAGAAAGAAAGAAAGAAAGAAAGAAAGAAAGAAAGAAAGAAAAGAAAGAAAGAGGCTCTCTTGTTCCTCAGTACTCTTTCTCATGCATACCCTATCTTGTGTTTTTTCCCTCAACATCAACTTCTCTAAAGTATACGGGAGTGTGTCCCATGTACTCCATCTAACCCTCGCTCAGGGCTGTCACACCCCTAGAGGAGTGACTCCTCTTGTAATGGAGGTGACACACATTTTTCAAGATGACACCTGGCAGCCTTACCCATGTCAGTGTGACATTCGTCCTTTTTGCTTTTCCTCCTCCTGCCCCCAGACTCTCGAGATAAGACTCTGAACTGCCAAATAGCGTGGACACATTTCAGACCTGGTCATCCTTGACCAGTTCTCTGAGTCCTTGACATGATGGCTGCTCCTTTGCTCTTGGATGGGTTTGGCATCAGACCTGGCAGGACTGGAGTCCAACTCTACCACTCACAGCATCGTGAACAAGTTTACTTAATCTAAGCCAAATGTGGGCATCTCTACTGTAAAATATAGTTAACAATAGTATCTTCTTCAGAGGGTTGTTCTCGGGTCCAAATGAAATCCTTTGTAAAGCACTTAGCACAATGTCTGAAAGATAAAAGGCACTCTAGAAATGTTCACTATCATTATCTTTTAAAAATTGACACACAGTTTGCTATAATACTGCCCTTCCTGGGCTTTCCAACTACTACTCTGCTCCTTCTCCATCTTCTTCCCCAATTTCTGTGCTATATCTGATCCTTAAATATTGATTTTGGTCTTTGTTTCCTTACCTGGGTGGGTGTACTTCTCACTTCAGAGTATGATTGCAAATATACAATAAGACAATATATGCAAAAGAATTTTATAAACTTTAAATCCCTCTACACATATGAGGTATTACTATCAAAGTTTAATATCTCACCTGCTTCTTTTTATGGTGCTTTTCTCTCCTGACTGCTTATTAAAATTCCCTGGGTCGGGGAAGCTTAAGAAAATACCGCTGGCCCTTCTTCCCCTGCTCTTCCCTCCTGCTTCTGCACACCCTCTACTCCAGTGGTTTCAAATACTTTGCTGAACCTGATGGTGTCCAATTTTGTCTCACAAGTGTAGACTGCTCTCCTGGGCTCCAGACCCATGTATCCCAACAGCCCGTCGGACCTCGCTACTAGGATGGCCCACAGAAACCCCAAAGTTAACATGTTACAAACCACGGCATCACATGCTTCTCCACTAGGCCTCCTCCTCCTCCTGAGTTGGACATCCTTTAGTCCATCCTTGACTTTTTCCATCATTCACCTCCAACATCCAACTCCTACTGGTTCTGTCCTCTTAGTATTTCTTGAATCTGTCTCCCCCATCTCCATACCCATTCCCATAACCTGGGTCCATTTCTTCACAAGCTCTTCCTGAGACTGACTGGCCCCAGATTGCTTCCCTGCATCCAGGCTCACGCCCTCTAATAAAGCCTGAATGTCAGAGGTTGCAAACACCAATACAGGATAGAGTTTTCATTGATCTGTGGGAAAATGTTGAAAATAATGCAGTAGGTTTTTCCATAAAGTAATTTACTCCAATTTAAACATTTGCCCTTTGTTTGTAGAGAATGTTCTCCCAACTTTTCTTTGGCATTAAAACAATTTCTTTTGAAATGGTCCATAGTAGGTCATCATTGTTATGTATTTTTTTAGTAAATTAACTTTCCTATTTGGTCTCCAAATACTCTTAAAATGTTTTGTCAAAAATATACTTAAAATGTGCAGTTCATTATGCATCCACTAGGCTTCAATAAAGTTTTAAAGAAACAAACAAATGAACTTTTTTTTTTTTTAAAGATTTTACTTATTTATTTGACAGGGAGAGACACAGCAAGAAAGGAAACACAAGCAGGGGGAGTGGGAGAGGGAGAACATGCTTCCCGCGGAGCAGGGAGCCCGATGTGGATCTCAATCCCAGGACTCTGGGATCATGACCTGAGCTGAAGGCAGACTCTTAACGACTGAGCCACCCGGGCAACCTCAAATGAACTGTTTTTTATGTCACAAGATCGGAAAGCTTATCACATCTAGTCTGCACTGATTCCAGAGGGGTCTTTCTAAAATAGTACAAACAATTTTGTTGTCCCCAATAATCATCATCCAAGCATAAAGTGATTGCACATGTTTACATGCCTAGCACAAGGCAAAGTAACTTTGCATGCATTAACCTTCAAAGCAAGTGTGTGAGGTGAGTTCTAGTCTTATTCCATGTTAGAGATGCACAGACAGTAGGTCACGTGGCCTGTAAGCCATGCATCTGGGGCTTGGACCCAGGTTTGACTCACTCAAGAGCCTCTGATTTGCCTTCGCCACTATATTTTTGCTTTCTTGCTTAAAAATGTTTCAGTCACAGCCCAAATCCCCTAGCTTGTCTTCCTCTCTGTCTGGCCTCTGCTTTCTTGATTTACCTCCCTCTCCCCCGTTTAATTTTTTACTTGTCTTCACCCCTCAATGCCTGCTACAGTTACACAAAATCCTTGCAAATCCGAGAACCTGTAAAGTTCTTTCAGAGGTCCCTACCCTTGTGTGAGCTTTTCCTTTGGTGTACCCCCTGTCGTCATCCAGCTAACTCCTACTTATCCTCTGAAACTCAGTGTCTCACCAGAAATAGTCTATGCACTTCCCAAACCTCAAACATAGTTTCAGCCTCAGAAGTAGCAAGAGGAAGACACTGGGGACCACTTTGTCCCAGTGCCATCACTTAAATGATACTGCCTTCATAGGTATGTACTCTGTTTTTGCCCTCATCTGCCTACTAGTGTCAAGCCTCTGGTGAGTACATGGACAGGACAGAAAAGGCCCAGCTCTTATGAAGCTTGTATTTTAGTTGGGGACATAGCTAATATACCCAAAAAGTAAGATACATGAGTATACAAGATAATTTTAAGTAGTCATAAATGTTTAAAGAAAATAAAAATATAACGAAGTAGTGAAATGAAGAGTGACAGATGCAGGGGGCCAGAGGTGGTTCTAGGGTAGGTGGTCAGAGGCTTTAGAAAAGATGACATTCTCAGAAAAGAGCTGACAACTAAATGAAAAGAAGAGACCAGCCAAGTGAAGATCTGGGGGCGGGGGCAGAAGGCAGCAGGTATTCCTTAAATGAAATAATTCATTCGCTTAAATGAAATATTAGAAATATCTAAATTCCTAACTTTACCTGATATGCTGTCACAATCTGGCACATAGTAGTTGCTTAATAAACTCTCTGAGTTGGATTAAGAAGCCGAAGAAACTAGGAAGTCTACGTAACTAGGGTCTGCATCTCTTAGGAATCTTCTAGCATCCTCCCTGTTGGAAAAATATTGCTTTACAAGATTCGTTGGATTGTCTTGGGTAGGCAAAGAAAATGGAGTCAGTGGGGAATTAGCATGTCTCTGACTTGTAAGCAAAGCTGCCTCTGGCTCCTGGGTATGGCCAGTTCTGACAGTTTCAAAATTCTGTGGGGATTTGAAGATGAATTCTCTATTTTGTCTTTGTGGGTAGGTTTTTCATAAAATGTTTCTCTGTATGTTTCCCACTATTATTTTTTCCCTTGTCACATTTCCATCCCTGATCTTATACCCGAGCGACATTAAAGTAAGAATATAAGAGTGAGATCAATATATTGAGTGAGATCAGGATCGTATGGAAGAGAAACACAGTAATTGTGTCTGTTCTTTAGAGCCCCAGAAGAGTATTTCACAAGTCTACTTAGTGGAACTTGTGTCTTGCCCTCTTTAAACAAAAGTGAAATCATAAACACTCCAATTGACCTTGAAAATTAAAACATGCACGGTTTTTAACTCACCTTCAAGGTTGAGGTAAAAGGTTATATCCTACTAGATAGACAATCTAACATGGGATTTCCCCACAATACTTTATTTTGTAAGTACTTCAAAACAAGGCTGCAGTTTGAACAAAGATGTACGTGGGGCAGTTCACGTGGAACAGGACGATAGTCTGAAGATCTGAATGGTGAACCCCAGCAGTTTTCATTACTGAGAATCTCCATGATTCATTATCTTTTAGCAAAGTCATCTTTTCCCTCAATCCTAAGGAGCTCAGAGCACACTTCGCCCCAAATACTTCGACGTGCTACAGAAAAAAGTCCAATATAAGGGTGTCGGGGTGGCTCAGTCGGTTAAGCGACCAACTCTTGTTACTCTTGATTTTGGCTCAGGTCATGATCTCAGGATCCTAGGATCTAGGTGGGGGCAGGGTGCAGTGGTCGGCCCTCAACTGGGAGTCTGCTTGTCTCCCTGTCTCTCTGCCCCTCCCCCTGCTCACGCTCTCTCCTTCTTTCTCTCTAAAATAAATAAATAAATCTTTTTTTTAAAAAAAAGTCAAATATAAACAGAAGAGAAATAAAAGAAACAGAGCTGTACCCCAAGACATAAAGTTTGCAAAAGAGTGAGTTAGCAGCTACACAGGAGCGACAAGCACAGATACCCTGGGCAGGAGGCAAAGGGAGCTGGCAACCCACTTTAGTGGTTCTGCTTCTCCCCTGAGGAGCCAAGCCCAGTGTCCTTGACCCTCTCCGGCTCCTCCTAGTTCTCAACACTTACATTTATAAATTACCTGGGCTGTTCGTTAATTTGCGCAAGGGGATTCACACCAATTACAAAGTCACGGGTATGAATGAATCTGTGAAGCTCTTTTACTTGCGATTTTTTATACTGCATGAGGCTTTAATCAAGAAGCAGAATGGACAAAGAATATGGAATAACCAACCCTTCATAAACTCTACTGGATCCTACCACTTCTCTGCCTGTCTTAAGCATACGGAAGGCAAGGACAGGAGAAGGAAAAGACAGGAGGAGAACAGAGAGAAAAGGGAGCAGCTGCCAAAGGACAACGAGACAGCACCCACCCTTCCCACATGACCTCTGTGTGTCAGGCATCATCTAGGACTTCAAGAACCTTACTTTCTGTAATCTTTATGACAACCCTATGAAGTCACATCACTCTGCCCATTTTTTAACAGATAAAGAAAAGAGGGGTGCCTGGGTGGCTCAGTGGGTTAAAGCCTCTGCCTTCGGCTCAGGTCATGATCTCAGGGTCCTGAGATCGAGCCCCGCGTCGGGCTCTCTGCTCAGCAGGGAGCCTGCTTCCTCCTCTCTCTGTCTGTCTGCCTACTTGTGATTTGCTCTCTCTCTGTGTCAAATAAATAAATAAATCTTTAAAAAAAGAAAAGAAAAGAGCTCAGAAGTTAGATAACTTTGTCAAGGTCACTGGGATTCATATATAGGTCTGTTTCATTCTGAGCAGGATTAAGGAGAAGAGCAGAAAACAATTAGAAAATGTCCCGTGTGACAGTTTGCACTAACTCACTAATGCCGAGTGCAGCTAAAATCTTAGAAGAACATAAGCTTCACTCTCTTTATTTCATGCATATGCACTTTTTTTCTATAAACAGCAAAAACAGATAAATAGCCTCAGGGACCCGAAATAAGTTACTGGCTTAATAAAATGCTGGACTTTGAGTTTACTTTCTTGTAAGGATATAATTTATCCATCACATCTATTCTTGACTTTGTCCTGTTCCTGGAAGGGAGTTTCTACAAATAGGATTACAGGTAGCTCTGCATGATAAAGCATAAATGGGATCAGAATAAAAATTTACCATTTATTTAAAACCGAATCACACCAGTAGCATTTATTAGAATAAAATGATGGTAGGCTTAAACACTTCTGCTGACACTGTGAAATGCTCAGAAGGCCTGGACAGATTTTGTGACTTTTTGCCCTTCTTTTTCTGCTAAGCGCTATGCTGCTAGGCTGCATAAGCCAGTGGCCCAAAGCTCATTTTTTTAGAATACTCTAAAGAAGTCTTTGTCAAATTTCAAATTCAAGTTTTCTTCCAGGGTTCACATTGAACAAAGTGAACGGTGATTCTGTTGGAAGCCTGCGCGTGCTTTACCCCTCATCCGGTGGTTCTTTGGGGCTCATACTGTGTGGTCACTAAATTAAGAGACCAGTTTACTCTGATTTAAAATTATCCCCTTCGAATATGCCAAAATGCAGTTATAATAATAAATTTTTGTTGTTGTTGTTGAGAGAGTTTTGTTGCTGGAGGTTGGTCTTTTTTTTTCTCCAAAAATGTAAACTCCAATTATATGTGAGTGTGTGTATGTTCTTTTTACGTGGGTGTGTGTTTTTTTGTCCTAGTTCCTGTGGCAATCAAATGTGTGAAGGCTCAAGTTTACAAACAAATTGCAATAGCGATGATTCTTGCGAGTCTAAGTATAAAATTAAAGTCTTTAATTATAAACTGTCAGTACCTCCATTGTCAGGGGTGTGCTGTGGCTCTCGGAACAGCTGTCTGGTGATCCCCCTTGCTTTAGTGGGTTGGTATGCCTTTGAGCTGGCTCCCAATTCATCCTTTATTTATAGCACCATGGGTGTGTTTATTTTCATTCTTGTAAAAACTTTTTGCTGACTGTGAGATATGACAAAGCATCCAAAGAATAAGGACCTACTGTTTTTGAAGTGGATCATTTTTTTATAGGATGGTTCCCCATGGATTCTTTAAGCTAAGTGGATGCTCTTCTTTCAACCTCTGTTTTTAGTTCAGCTAAACTGACTGGGTGAGGGTCTGGAATTCGTTTTAACTCCCACAGACCTGGGAAAACATGCTTCTCATAGAGCGTGACATTTTCAGGTTTTGGTGAGTTGATGCAATCTACTGTCCCATAATCAGAGAAATTTAGAGCAAAATGCAGAAAAGTTAACCCACTGGGTTTCCAGCTTGGATTTCTTCACACCAGGGATCTGGAAAGGTGGTGGTAAGGAAGAGAGGAGGGAGGAATCCTTGAGATACTTTCAACACTTGAAAATGGTTAATAGAAATTGTATATATCTGACTGACAAGGCTGCTGAAGGGACTCAAACGTCAGATTTCTTGGGTCTGGGCTGGAATGTGATGGCATTGATTAACTCATGGGAAAATTTATTAATAAAAACTTAACAAGTGCATTTTAGGAAATAAAAAGCTTTCAGAAAAATGGGGTACATTGGGGAAAGGCAATAAAAATTATGCAAAACCACTGACTGCTCACTGCTTTAGTACAAACACTTTGCACTTCCAATGAAATGACATGGTTTTAGCATCATGGCTGCAGCTGTGAACGAGACATAAATCGCTGCCCTTGCGATGTTGAAACTCTAGTATGGGGAGATCAAACTAAACAGGTAAGAGAAAAAGCAAATAAATCATTGTTAAGGGCTGAATTGTGTTCCTCTCAAAATTCTATGTTGAAGTCCTCACCCGTACCTCAGAATGTGACTGGACTTGGCGATGGGGCGTTGAAGAGGTGATTATGTTAAAATGAAGCTGTTGCTGTGGGTCCCTATTGCAATCTGACTGGCGACCTTGTGAAACGAGGAGATCAGGGCACACAGAAAGAAAGACAGAAGAGATATGTGCACCACGTGAGGTGTGTGGTGACCACGTGAGGAAGGCGGCCGTCTCCAAGCTGCCACATAAGTCTGTGATATATGTAAGTCAAGTCATTATGCCATAACCTTAACCTTATACAGTGCTGTGTGCCAATGATATCTCAATAAACCTGGAAAAACCTTTCTGTTGTGGAAGCCACCCTGTCGGTGGTAGTTTATGATGGGAACCCTTGAAAATGAATACAGTAAGTAAGTATGGCCACCTCAGATTGCCTCAAATGCTATGAATAAAAGGGCACTGGGAGACAGGACAAAGTGATGGGAGGAGGTTAACAGACTGGGTGGCTGAGAAGGCCTCTCTGAGGAGGGACATCTGTGATGGTGAGAAGAAAAGCCACGAAAAGAGTCGAGGGAAAACTGAAGTTTGGAACCTGGATTTTGGTAAAGTTACCAAGGACATGTCACCACAGAGGGGTTTGGCGGGGGAGGGGTCAACGAGGTGCCTTCTTCCCCAGTGAAGAGCCCTTAACAGCCCTCCTCCCCACCCCGCCTACTTCACTGTGTGCTCTGGCTGACTTGGACACGGTTGCAAACTACTGTGGTCACATAGCAAAATGTTAATGGTTTTACACAGTATTTCTGAACGATAATTGTATTTGAAAACATAGTTTTAAAAAAATATCTGTGATAGCCGTGCCTGTCTGGCGCTGTTGGTAGAGAGTGGGACTCTTGATCTTGGGGTATGAATTTGAACCCCACATTGGGTATAGAAATGACTTAAAATGAAATCTTAAAAAAATATATCTGTGATAAAATCAAATTAAAAAAAGAGAGAGAGAGAACGAGTACGGGTAAGAGTTTTCCAACAAAGGCATCAGGAAGTGGCAAGACCTGGGATGGGGACAGGCTTGGTGAGTTCAAGAAATAAGGAGACAGGTGGAGCTTGATAGAAGGTGGGAGAGACGGCAGAGGATGACATCACAAGTAGTTCACGCAGGTTTTCAGAGACCCAGCAAAAAGTGTGGCTTGAGATTAATGCACAGGGAAACCACAGAGGATTTCAGCAGAACAGTGTCAATGCTTGGCTTAAGTTTTATATAAATCGCTCTGACTACTATATAGAGAAAAGATTATAGAGGGGCATGAGAGGAAGCAGGGACATCCATCTGGAGTTGTTTTTTTTTTAATCATCATCTGGGTAAGAAAAGATAATAACTTGAACTGTCTATGTGGGAGGGAGCAGAGGAGGAAAGGTAGTTGGATTCTGGATATGTTTTAAGGTAGAGTCTATAGGACACGCCAAACTGCTCCCCTTTAGCAGCCATGGCAGGTGGTCATAGAAGGAAAAGGGATATTTTAAAAGACAGTGATAGTATGACAGAGACAAACTCATATGTCAAAATATGAATGTTCCCAGGAAACTACAGCAGTGGCTATAAGGAATGCCAATTTCATTAACGTCGCTGCTTGTGGCAGGAATATTCAGGCACACGCTGCAATAACAAAGACCTCTGGGTCCTTGCTTTTCTCTCTGGAAGAGCTTGAAGTTATTCCTTCTCCCTCTGGCTTGAAGTCTCCTGGCCTGCCTGTACTTCTGTCTTGGGTAGGTCACCCTCATGCTAACCACACATGCAGGCTGTCTTTGTGAGCACGCTGATGAAAACAACTTTCCTTCAGATGGTAATTGACAGGAGTGCAAGCTGTCCCTGGGTGGGTGGTTCTAGGTAATAAAATAGAGCCTAGTTTGGTTCAGGTGACTCAGCAACAGTGATGTGGAGATCCCTGTCCAGACTCATAAGTCAAGTCCATCTTCATCCACCATCATCCTGATGTCTGCCTGACTCCAGCGAAGTCCTGATCTTTGTCCGTCTTTGTCCGTCCAACGAAGTCCTCCTTAGGCCAAGCTGTTCTTCCTGAATGCCAAAGCAGGGTTTCTGTTGGGCCCTCGATTCCAGTCCCAGTTTTGGTTGGGCTCCCACTTCAACTTCTCTGACCCAAAAAAAGAGGTCTCTTTTCTGATTTTCAGCTTCCATTGAAATATACACCAAGTCTCTCTTTTGGAACTGTCTTCTGTTCTCTGCCTGTGTTCCCTTTGAAGCTGTTGCTCCCTAGACTCTGAACCATCTGGTTTTTCCTAGAAGAATAAAAAGAGTATCTTTTGTTTACCCATTAAAATGTAATCCTTAATAATCATGACAGCCATTTAACAGATACATACACGGTACCATTTTCTGCATCTGGATGGACCCAGCCCAAGTTAGCTATGAGACTGGTCATACCTATAATGGTCTTTTGGAACCTCTATTTGTCTCAGTAACTAAAGGCCTTCTTTAACTCCAAGCTTTGCAAAAATGACAAAAGGATTAATTAAGAATGACTGAGACCAGAAAAAAAGTATGCACAGACATGAATTTGTCCTTTACAACTTTAAGTAACCCACAAATGTGATCTATCCTTATCAGGAACATTTGAAAAGACATAAAGCCAGAAAAACAAATTCCACCATCACCCTAACCTGTACCTCTGCTCCCTCGCCATCCATTTTGTTTTCTCCATTTCTTTTAAATGTCTGGGCATGTACTCATGAAATTTGGATGCTTGCCTCTCTTTTCACTCCCATAAACACTTTGCCAGTATCATAACTCATTATAAACACTTAGTGAAAGACTTCATATTGTTTCATCATAAGACCATGTCACCACATATGTACATTTTTATATTTATATTTCCCTTTAACATTTTTATCTGAGCTGGAACATTTATCTGCATATGAACCTTCATATCCTCTCTCGCCAAACCCAGCATCTTGGGGAGATCCTAAGGAACAATGGGCTAAGACCCAGGCATAATCTGGAAGAAAAATAAAAGGTCCAGAAATTGCATAATTAACTCTTAAATAGTCAACTTTGACTGTACTTCAAACATTCATTAATTTTCTTACTTTTTGATATTTCAAGCTCAATCTAACACCCTTAGATGTCAGGCCTTTGAACTCTTGGCAATTGGCAGATTTCTATTTTGACTATATACACAGTAGAATAAAGACATTCATGTCGTGGGTAATTGATGTTTCTATCTCCAAAAATCCTTCATGCTGCCTGTCTATCTTTTCAACGTGTATTCAACTTTATTTAGTTCTCTCTCTCTCTTTCTCTTTTTTAAGGGATTTCACAATAACCTTGCAGTAGTTCGAGTTGCCCTGGAAATATTACATAACCAGGGTCTCAGAGCTCTGACGAAAGTTATGTTAATAGCACGCTTACATGATGGGAAAAACATTCCTCCTGTGTGTTGATGGAGCAAGAGTTTTGAGGAGCCAACAGGAAAAAAAAAATGCCATTGTTTCCCTGGCTGATTTTAAAGTCTCATTTCATGGAATGAAATTCATTTAAATTTCATTATAAGGCAGTTTTTAGTTATTACATTCTAGTGATGGAGGAGTTTGTGATATATTCATAGAAATAATTAAATGCTCATAATAGTGCTCTTATTCACGATTTCTGAAAACAGCATTCTTTTCAACTATAAGAGCTCAGAACCCTCCTATTGTCTTTGATCCTCTGAAATGCCCCCTCACTCAATTTCAAGCAGTAAAGCACACTGAGGATTTAGAGAACCCAAAAGGGAAGTTCAGAGAGGTTGATTGAGCTGAACAGTCAGAATAAGAGGTTTCCTTTAGAAATTACAACACCTTGAAGAACATTCAGCTAAAAACCTTGAGAAACATTTAGATAGCTAGAGAAAGGGGCAGCATTTAGGTGGAAAAGACTTTTTTTTTTCTCCTAATTCCTACATTGCTTCGCACAGAGTCCCAGAAAGGAATCCTTAAAACATGTAGGGTCTAGGCCACCAACACATCAGTATTTATCCCAGAGGAGATGACTTAAAATGTATCCTTAAATGTATCCTGTCTTGGTTGCAGGAAGGAAAATTCTTTTTCTGCAAAACCTGCCCCCACTCCCACCATCAGATTTCCTCTGATTTGTAGAAACTGTATCAGCATTTTGTGAAGGTGAAAGAGCTCTGAAACAAAGGGCTACATTTGCTTTGAAGGTCTGGCAGGGACAAAGCAAGATTCTTTTTCTCCCCGGAGGATTGCTGGACGGTAACAGAAGACAGAGGCACGTGAGTGAGGGGCACAAAGGAGAAATGTAAAGGACACAGTCCAGCCTTTCTTGATAGGTGGAAGGTCTGGCTCTTTGGTTTTCTATTCTCCAGGTTAGAAAAACATACTTCTGCAACTCATTTTGTCCTTTTCCATCTCCCTGGTTTTGTTTCACAACATCAGCTTAGATATTTCCTTGTTCTGCCTACACATCTTTTTGTGCTGGATTCGTCCACTCTTGTTGCTACCACTCCATGAAAAGAATCAGCAGTAGGTTTGTTTCCGCTCTTGCAGTTATGCGGAATATTGGGTTTTGCATTCATCTGTTTGTTTTTGTAGGATGTAATTTTCCCAATCAGCCTGGTAAATTTAAAAAGAAAATCGAAGATGCTCAAACTTTGGCTGTGCCAGGACCTTGACCTTACGGTTCTGTGGCATAGTCTCCCCTCGCCCCACCAGCCCGCCTCTATACCTTCTGTTCCCTTCCACTGACACCAAATTACTACTCTTTGCACATGAATTATCAACCCTGCCAAAACCAAAGCATGATTGGAGCTATGTGGTCTTGATTCTTTTATCCTTTAAATTACAATTAAGCCAAAAGACCAACTCTCAGAGTAGCAAATAAAGAAGGGGTCTACCTGTTTTAAGTAAATCTGAGGGATTAAATTCCAGATTTGCAAAACCCATGCATTAGGAAGTGATTATTGGCTTTGTAAAAGAACCCTTCACTTTGCAAAGATGCAACCAGGGGATTTGTTTGAAAGCTCTATTGCATTTAAAGTAGTTTGGTTTACCTACATTTCTTTTATACCAACAGTCATTCTGTTGGGTAAAGCCAACAATGTCCCATAAATGGCCAAAGACGCTAACCACTCACTAAAGAAAATCTGAAAGATAACAGCTTTTAAACAACAGTTTCTTTAAATACAAATGGTCAGCAGACATCCCCTGCATATATATCTGCAAAAAACGTCCGCGCTTTGGAGAAGCAAAATGGTTTTGTCAGTCAGTGAAGACCTGTTTGACACGGTGAGATAATGATAAGTTGCAGATTTGAGTTCTTGGCTGAGTGCCGTTACAAAGTATACAAAGAATAATTAGTTCTAATGCAGAATCTCAAGCTAATAGTTTCAGAGGTCCAGGAAAATCTACAACTATGACCATTTTCCAACATTTTCCATTGTGCAGTTTAAGCTCATCTAAATGGAAAAACACAAGGTGAGTTAATGAGAAATTTGTGATGCTCAATAAATCTGTATTATTGCAGATTATAGTTTATACTGTTTTGTTATAAATTAATACGTTTAACATTTATTGAGGGCCACACAACACGGTCAGCCTGTGTGCCAGGCATTTTTTCCCTCTATCTCATTTAACATAAAGCCATAAACTGATGAAATCAATAACTTAAACCATGTTTAAAGGAAACCATTATTTAAATCTAGAATTAGAAGCAAACTCTTACTTTAGACTGGATTTTTCTTCCTAATGGCAAGAATTTTACATTTGCAAAGGGACAAATTATGTTGGACTCATGGGTAATTAAATATTGACTTTAGTGCATCCAAATTATCGTCCATTTACAAAAAGATTAGAATGAAACATTATATATGCATGATATGGCTTAGAAGAAAGATTAAAACCTCATTTCATTTTCACTGCCTTTCCTCTAATAGCTTTTTAGTGGAAGTGTTTCTCTTTCCTTCCTTTCCTCGCATCCCAAAGGATTTTGCCGAAGAGGAGAAGCAAGCTCTCTTGCAGGTGGATACAAAAGAGGGTGAAGGGTCATTCCCACGCAGTAACCTGAGTGGCTTTCCCACGAGTCGAGAAGCAAGAAGGGGCATACATGAGAATCCTTTTCCTTTTAACCACTACCGAGTGCCTCAAAACTGAAAATTCTCTTTAGACTTACAGGAAAAAAAAAAAGAAGAAGAAAGGAAGAAAGAAAGAAAGAAAACTGAAAATGCACAAAGACCTTCCCAGGATCAAGTTCTAGGGCCAAAACAATAATAGCCTTCAGCAGTGCTGCAAACTCTCTCTGAAGTTGGCATGGCTCACATGGCCCTCGCTGGACCTTTCCTGTTCTTACACCTCTCCACCCACCTAGCTCCTGACTCACCTGAGCTCTATTTTTAGGCATGTGCACGCACATTGTTTCAAGGACGGGTTTATAGTGTGACATCATTATTCATTATCTTCAGTTGACATTGTTTTCTAATCGTTTCATCCATCCTGTCTTGTCTCCCACAAGGCGACCAGCTAATGGGGGCGGTGGTGTCATGGATGACTCATACGCCCCCACAATGCCTAGGAGAGAGCCCGTCCCTCAAAAGGTGTGCTTCTAGAGCAATACTCTGTGTTGGGGTCCGAGGAGTAAGGGCCTAAAAAATAACAGCAATTATAGAATCGGGGACATTTCTCAAAGTGGAAAATAAGAGGAGACGGTAACTAAAACAAATTTTTTTATTGTGGGTAACAAGATTTTTTTTTTGGTAGCCAGATTTTTTTTTTTAAAGATTTTATTTATTTATTTGACACAGAGAGAGAGATTACAAGTAGGCAGAGAGGCAGGCAGAGAGACAGGGAGAGGAGGAAGCAGGCTCCCTGCTGAGCAGAGAGCCCGATGCGGGCCTCGATCCCAGGACGCTGAGATCATGACCTGAGCCGAAAGCAGAGGCTTTAACCCACTGAGCCACCCAGGCGCCCTGTAGCCAGATATTTTGATAGATTTTTTTTTTAACTCATTTCCTGCCAGGGGTCCACTGCCATAAACAGTAGCGGGGTGAAAGAGGGGGAGAAGGAAGATGGCTGTAAGATAAGGGGTGCTGAAAGGAAAGATAAGAGGTCACTGGGAGGTTACTTGCTTCCCTCCTTTCCAAGGGCTGGCCTCGCGTTTCACTGCTATCTTCAAGGAAGTTGGTTTACAATTACATGTTGGTCATTAGCTGTTGCTGTGGGGTCTAAGACACAGGCTCAAATTACTGGATTTCTAGTGGAAGTGAGGCCAGTGGAGTCTAAGTAAGAGTGGATGTTTACTCAGGCGGCATTCGATGACTCAGGGGGTCTCCTGCATTTCCTCAGTATACAGTTCCTGCGAGCTAGCTCCAGTTATACGAAGCTAGAGAAAAGCCTGTGAATATAAGGACGGAAATAATGGCAAATTACTACCGCAAATCACATAATCAGTAGATTTGGCTTTGATGGTTTAATGCAGGAGAAAACGATATTGTCTTGACTTGTGGTAACCCCGTCTTCTCCAAATGGGAGAGTGTTGGGGAGTCACAGTTGTCTTGGAAGGCCTGGGTTTGTCTAGAAGTGGTGTTTCCACAGGCCACGTCTTTCCACTTAGACTGTATGCTTATTTCGTTGGTTGAGTGCCAGCGGATGGAGATTATGGGAGGAGCCTGAGACTTCCCAACACATATCATTGTGTTGGATGTGGGAGTTTTTCCAACACTTTCTAATTTCCAAGGTAGGAAAATCAAAAGAATATCATTTCTGAAAACTTGAAGAGTTTTCCAACTGTTAACTTCCACACTGCATTGTACCTAGGCTCCAGGTATCTTGTTTGGAACACCATTGGTGTGGGTCTTTATATGAGCACGCTGTACAAGAAGCAAGTTGAGGTAAGTATTTGGGAACCCTGATTGACATGCTATGTAAACTTGCAGCTGCCTGACAGTTTGCAGAACTGTATTTCTTATATCAAATGTCAAAAAGCCTGCCTGCCTGAAAATGCCCACCATAATTACCTGCTAGGGTATCCACGTTTAGTCATTCCTCCAGTCTAGTCACCCAATCCCCTGTTAGAATGCTATATTAGAATTAAAACACTCATTATTTCACATGAATAACTTAGTAAAAGTTTAATTATCACATTACCTACTCAGTCACCTGCCAGATCCCAAAAGAATGGGATGTAGGATTGGTAAATCTGGATAGAAAAAGAATGGCTGGAAAAATTTCAGAGCATGAACACTTTATTGGAGGGCATTCATGCAGAGGCAGACAGAAGGCATCAGAGGACGGAGGCTCTGGGAGAAAAATCATAATAGAGGACCCAGAAGATGAAAAACCAATCCACCTAGTTGCTATTTAGACTGTGGCTAACTCTTATTTGTAGCATAAAGTTAGGGTTAAATTTAGCTGCAAGTAACATGTAACAGTGACTTCAACAAAACAGTGCTTTTCTTGCAATTCCAGAGACAGTTACTTCTGAGATAGACTTCACTTCATAGGGTCAGAAGAACCTAAGCTCCTTTTTTTTTTGCTTGCTCGGTTGTTTTCTCATACATAGTTTCTATTCTCCAGGTCATCTCATGGCTCAAGATTGTTGCTGGAACTCCATTCATTGCATTTACATTTTTCACCCACAGAAAGGGAAAGGGGTAAAAAAGGGGACATAACTCCTTTCTTTCATGTTCAGTTATATCTCTTTGGCCAGAACGTAGACATATGCTCTTATATTTAAGTGCAGAAGATGCTAGAAAGTATGGTCTTTAGTTTGTCCTGCAAAAATTATGGACTGTGTTACTATAGAAAAAGGGGGAAAGGGATACTGGGAGACAGAAGTCTATTCCACAAGATTATAGCTCCCTTGCATGCTTGTCCCACTGTTGGGTTTCAGTTATCCTGTATCTTTCTACCGATTTTGTAGGTAATACTAGCCAGGAATCTGTGATTTGTGTCAATGAGGTGGGAGGTTGGAGAGACCGTGAGTGACCAGAAGAGCTGGCAGGGTCCCGGGGAGAGCCACAGCACCCATGGCCATGACCACCAGTCACTGGCCCATAGGTGTGGCACTCTATTGGGGGAAAGGAGGGTCAGGATACTGGGGGGCCTGAAAAAAACAAACACCACAGCTGCCTCTGGAAATTCAACTAAGGCTTTTCCACAAGTACAGGGAGCACATGAAGTCTCAGAAACATTTGGAGACAAGAGAAGGGGATTTTGCTTTGGACGGGAATCTGACATTAACCATTGGGGCAAAAGCAAATGAAGCGTGGGCTACGAACAGTTAAAATCTTCAATAAATCACAACTTATTTATCTTTCTTTTTTAGATTGTATTATTTGAGAGAGAGAGAGAGATTGATCGAGAGGGAGAGAGAAAGAGAGAAAGAGCACAAGCAGGGGGAGGGGTAGCGGGAGAGGGAAATGCAGACTCTCCCCCCAGCAGGGAGCCCAGTCCCAAGCAGGGCTCCATTCCAGGACCCGGAGATCATGACCTGAGCTGAAGGTAGACGCTTAACTGACTGAGCCACCCAGACGCCCCAATAAATCTCAATTTAAAGAGATTCAGTGTATTTAGGGTATGATGTGAGTAGAACTTAGAGAGTCACCATTCTTCTCATGAGGAAATGTCCTTCTTCTCTGCTTGGGAAACCTGGCAGTGGTTTAATTATCCTCAACTGAATAACAGCAGCAAGCGAGGTCTGATCCGGTGCCCCCTCCCCGCCTTTTTTTTTTTTTTTAACTCTGTCATATATTAACACCAAAGCTTCCATGGACTTTGTCATCATGTTCCACAGGCTAGTGTTTTACACTGTGCTCTGTTTCTTCCTTTTATGCATAAAAACTAAAGACACGGAGTTATTTCAAATTTATGGTCTAAAAAATTAGGGTTTTCTTGGTAACATTAATTTACTTCCCCATTTTCCATGTCCTATCCTAAGCTATTACAATTAGCAGGATAATTGGAAATTTAAAATACTGTGGTCAATAGGACCAATTTAATGTTTATTTTATTTTTTATCAAAAACTTAGATGTTCTAATTTTATAGCTTTTCATGTTTTATGACTTTGTTATTACCTCTGCAAGGGTTTTGGCTTAATATCTATGGAAGGTTTTAGTAGTTGTGTCCGCTGACATCCATTTTATTCCTATGTTACAGTAACAAGCGTGCAGAAGATGAGATTAGAATTTTGCAATATGCACAACTGAAAGAATGTTAGCGATGTGAATAATATCATTCAAGGTTAATGACTTTTGTTTCCATCAGCAGAGGGTGTGGATTATTACCTTTGCCTCTGAAGATAGTATACTTAGATGGGACAGTGCCTTAGGCACAGCACAGTGTGTAACAGGTGGCAGAAACTGTTAGGTGTCTACTCTATCACCCGTCCTGTTTATTATTATTTTTTAAGTAAACTCTATACCCAACATGGGGCTTGAATTTATAACCTGGAGATCAAGAGTCACTTGCTCCACCGAATGACTGAGCCGGCCAGGCGCCCCTCCCTCCATTATCTGATGTAAACATTCTCTTTTGGAACAGAAGCCTGGTGGGAAAAAGATGGAAATTTCCCATTCTCTTTTGTAGCAAGGTGCAGCCATGGGACTAAATTCTGCCCAATGAGATTAAGAAGCCAACCCCCAAAGGGTGAAGGGATGCTCTTCTGTTTCTCTTCTCTCTGTCACATGGAATGCAGATCTTAGACCATGAAAGGGTGGCATAAGGTTGGTGAAAGAAGAAGACAGGAGCCTGGATTCCAGAAGAGCCACCATGTTAGTCCTGAAGGCTAACTCTGGTTTTTGACCTAGGGGGAAATAAAGTTCCATCTGGTGTGAGCCACTACTATTTAGACTTTCCTCAATTAAGCACCCAAGATGAATTCCAACTAATAGACTGAGATTTCAGACTGGGGATGGCGGTTACAAAACCAGGATAGCAAAGCCAGGAATCTTCTCTTCTAGAAGCTTCAGGTCCAAATTGGGATTGTATAGTCACCTGTCAAGCTTCTAGATCAAGTGGTACTATTCAACCTTGTATTCTCTGCAGAGACTGGACAGTGTTTGAGTATGTACACAAAATAGCAACTGAATGAATAAACAAATGAGTGAATAAAATGAAGTTTTGTTTGGGGTAGGGGATACGGAAGAGATAATTTTTGCTCATTAGACCAAAAATGCATTGAGAAAAGTTGCTTTGTATAGTTAAGAAATTAGTTTAAAATTTATGGTGGATGAAAGTGCTTCAGAATGATTCTAATGCTAAAGTAACCTTAAAACTATTCTTAAAATTGAGTATCAAGCATGTGTTGAATACCTATGGGCCCAACACTACACAGAGTATAGGTGACTATACAAGTAACATTAAAGCATAATTTCTCACTTATCATATATGATATATGAGGAGGCACTCTTGGCCCTCATTCTTGTTCTCTCTCACCTGTTGTTTCTAGGAGGCAGTAGGTCAAGAGCACATCAATAACTACCCTTATTGCCTAGAGTTCTGCCTCTTTCTCTTCTCCTCACCAGTGTAGTTCACATGCCCTGTCCCACTCTAGAGACTAAAGGAGATACCTGTAAAACCCAAAGGAATAAAAATCTAATTCTGGAATGTCAGGCACCCTGCCAAATAAATAGACAAATAAGCAGCAAACTAATATGGTCTGGCTCTAACCATATATGTTGTGATAAATGTGGTGTTCTGCTGTTCTTTGAATCATCTTTTCCATGCTGCTCGGAGTTCCTCAACCTAAGTCTTCATCACTTATGATCTAGCTACACTGTGTTTGAAATGTTTAGATATCTAGATGGTCAAGTGGTGCTGTAGACATTCTGGAGTCATCTGAAGGAACTCTGAACCACTGCTAAAACTATCTCAGGACAAGACTAACAAGATTGTTCCAGACTCCAGTGATTTCAGTTTCATATTACTTGAATTGGGGGAATTTGGGGAAAAGGCTAACTAAAGTCAAATTGGTCTGTCCCTTGGGGTTGGGATGAAAGTAGGAATATCTTTAAAGCCACACTGATCAATAGAACTTTCTGCATGGAAGGGAAGGTGGCTATTGAGCACTTGAAATGTGCCTAGCATGACTGAGGAACTGGATTTTTACATTTCATTGAATTTTAAGTTATTTAAATAGACACATGTGGCTAGTGGCTACCATCTTGGATATACAGCTCTAGAAGTTTTTATTCCCAGTCATCATAAATGTGTCTGGAGAGCAAGGATTTAAAATTGTATCCAAAAGAGAATACTGAGGTCAGCCAAGAAAAATGCTGCCAAAATGCATGGTCATGCACGAGAGGTCATGGCAAGGATTCAAAGCTGAGTGCAGGGGACCAGCTGGGGCCAGAGAGGGACAAGGCCCAACTGAGCGATCGGGGACAGAGTGCCCGACGGGATGCCATGGTGCTTTCCCCTACACAGGGCTCAGGGGCTCTTGGCCTACAGCTGTGTTTTAAGAGCTCCTCACTTATATCCAATTGTTTTAGCCTTCCTGGAAGGTCCAAGCCTGATGTCCAGAGCAAAGTGAAGTCTTTTGGCAAGAGATAGAGATTTTAAGACCACATCTCAGAATGCCAGGAGATTATATGATGTTGCTATATTTAAATACTGAAATAGATTTTTTAGTTAAAAAAATAAGGGCATGTTGGTTGTTTTGTTTTTTGGTTTGTTTGTTTTGCTAATATGTTGCTTTTGTGTTTTTCATGGGGTCTTTTCTTCCTCCTGATCTGAGAAATTTTATTTTGCCACAGATTAACAAAATACCAAAAAAGAGAGAGAGAGAGAGAGAGAGAGAGAGAGAGATTAAAGCAAAGATATATTTTTGGTTCAAAGTATTCATAATTTTATCTAAAGACTTATGAGTTAACTTTCACATATTTAAAATAACAAAGTACGTGGAAGTCCATTTTAAAAGATTTATCAGAAAGCCCACCTGATGGTGACTGGCATTTTCAGTTGCCCTGGAGACAGGCTCAAGACTCTGCTCCATTGTTTCAACTTAATGGGACAATACAATAGTCTAGTGTCTTTGGGATCCCGCTGCTGCTTCGGGTGTCTTTAAATTTATCACTATAGATACTGGGCACAATTAACAAAGACTTTGGAAGGAGGAATCCTCAGAGCATTTGACATCTTTGAATTATGCCTTTCTAGTTTTCCTCAATGTGAGGCTTTCTTTGGAATTGTAGGGAAAAATAGTCAGGGGAAAACATAAGCACATTAGGAGCTGGTCTTTGAAAATCCTTAAAGAGAGAGGACTCTTCTTGAAGAGTTCTTATTTCTCAGGCCAAGCCTCAGAACAGTTAGATTACTGGGCTCAGGGCTCCAAGGGAGAGAAAAACCATCCGTGTTCCTTCAGTCTTACACTTGTTAGATCAGAAGTGATTTTGATCATTTCCAGAAAGGCTCAGATTTATGCCTATTGGCTAAGCTGACACGTGACAGGAGAATGAAGCCTGTGGTTAGGAAGTTGTGTCATTGGGGGTGAGGTGGAGGCCGGACAGCCAATTCTTTGCACGTACACTGTGTGATGGGCAGAGAAATGGACCTATCGCGTGCAGTGGGGAAAGAACAAATGTTAAGGCTGAGTATTCACACCACCCACGAATTCTGATTCTGCTAGCCCATTTCTTGGCTGTTGTTAGATTAGTTGTGTAATGGGTGAATCGAAAAGATAGATTGATTTATCCCAGGAACAGCAAGGAATCATTCTGTGCTTACCCCAGCCCCCTTCCTGCTATACTGGATCAGACTGCAATTGGGACAAGAGGGTTTCTGTGTTGAAAGAACTTCCTAAATGATTATTATATTCATTTCTGGTGAGGGGCCATTGCACTAATGAATGCAACCAAAGAACAGGTCAGACTTGAGCAGAAAGGTACATTTAGGAGTAAGCTTGGCAGTAGTGTGCCTGGGACAAGGGATTTTGGCAGCGGGAGAGAAAGAAATGGATTTTGGCAGACAGATAACAATACAATGTAGCTGTGGAATAGAACGTCACCTCCCCCCCGCCCCCCGCTACTGACCTCCCACGAAGGCCGAGTCTACAGGCAAGATGCGTGGGTGTGTCCTGGGTGCCTCGGCTTCCCCATCTGCAAACCGGGCCAAGAACCCCCCCTGCCACACTATGGGTTAAAAGAAATCTAGATTCTAGTAATTTTTTCTTCGGATGGTGTGGTGCTGAACACGTCCCTTCACCCCTCTGGACCTCAGGTTCCACAGGGAGAACATGAAGGCGGTAACCAGCGGCTGGGCTGTGGTGAGGGTCACAGGTACATAAGTGTTCCCTGGTCTGTAAGCACCTCTCCAGGTGTAAGAGTGCTGTTTGTCAACAGCCTGTCAGAGGAAGGAGGCCAGATAGGAAGGCAAAGCTTCCAGCTGGTCCTGGCAAGAAGGAGACCACTTTGGTTCCTCTGAAGCCCCAGGGGAGAACCAGACCACCCTCAGACAGGGGATAAGGTGAAAGGTCAGTGGGCTCCAGTCCTAGTGTTTTTATCTTATTCTCTCTACCTCCACCTGTGGCCCAGATCAGACCACCCATGAAGGTACATTTGCTCAGTGCTGGTGAGTAAACAACATCTTTATACAAGGCTGGCTGGTGTGAAGCAAGGAGCAGCAGGGGGCTACCACCCCCCAAGCTCCCTCCTACACTGACCCCCACCCCCACATTCCCCCTTTCTTTTTTTGTCCTAGACCATTCTTGAGTGAGCTGAGGACTCAGACTTTTCACTCCTCTCTTCTAACACCTTTGTCCCTTTGACAATCCTGATTTTCCTCTGGGGGTTGCCGCTGAGCATACTGGGATACCCTTCATGATTTGCAGGGCCAAGCTCCAGCTAAAATCTTTCGCACTCTCTTCCTGTAGCTTGCTTAATGCCTAAGGGGCAGAAGAGCAGACCCCATATTTACTGCCACTGCTGGGAGATGTTGAAGGTTTCTGCAGGAAACAGTATATTTTTTTCCTCCACCGTGCCTCTGTGGGATGGAAGCACTGTGAGTCTCAGCCCAAGTGCCTTGACACATTGTCAGGGCCAACCTGGTAATGTGGCTATTACTGGGGCACCTAGAAGCCTCCACAAAAGTCTAAGAATATGCCCCAGTTGGGAAGGAAAGGAATCCATACCTATTCATACCCCACTAACTGATTTATTCCTGGTGCTCTGCCCCTTGTGTTACTGTCTGCCTTCAGTGTCTAGGACCGAGTCCACAGCAATTCTTTCTTTGTCGCCTGACACCTCTAAGGCAGCTTCTGTGAGTGTCCCACACCATCTAAAATTACAGTTGCAAAAATCTAAAACCCAGGTCAACACTTGAGAAGTATAAACCCTGCCAAATAAGTCTTTGCCTTTCCCTTTACTAAACTGTGGCCACATCTAGAACCATCTGTGAAACTTTGACAGCAGAAGGCCTCCTTGCAGAAAGAGTATACAGTTGGAGTTTAAGCAGAGCAGAGATGCCGGTCCTGACCCTCTTCATTCATCCAGCCTCCTGAAGGAAACCCCCACCCTGCCCTGCCAAGCTGTCCTATTGTGTCTTTTGAGTTGGGCAAAGGACTTTCTGTCTCAGGAACAATGTCCTTTACTGTTTGGAATAATGCACATTTGTGATGCTCCAAGATATTAAATAATAATGCCCTGCTTCCCCTGATATTCTGGGAAGACAGAGTTCTGAAGACGGACTCAACTGTTTACTACGTACTGTGCAGGGGTTGGGTGGTTTGCCCTAGAGAAGCAGCGCCTGGCTAGACTCAACCACTGGGTCTCCGTGATGCTTCCCTGTTGGGCACCTGCAGACTGTCTTACTTTTCTGCAAATAAATGGCATGTTAGGAAAGTTGGTTCTGGGGCAGGGCATTCTCCTGTGTGGGTAGATTCATCTCTCTAAGGTGTCTCCCAAGAGGATTCCTCCTCAGGAAATAAGTTCTCAGAAGGAAGTTGGTAGCCGTGACATTGTGCCCAAATCACGAACCCAGAGCAACTGATTGGCCCCCATTTTCCAGGGAGGTGCAGCTTCAGGAGCCTTTCGGGGTCTCAGAAACCCTGACCCTGACCCTGACCCATGCCAGGGTCAGAGCAGAGCAGGAGCCTGATCAGAGCAGAGCAGGAGGCTGGGACTCCTTCCCAGCACAACAGCTCAGCTGCTCTGAGACAGTTTCGTCCTTCAAAACAAGTGTCCCTTGATTTAAAAGAAAATGCTGGTGCCAACTTTTTTTCACTCTTTGTGGGTCACAAGCTTCGCATTCACTTTCCAGAGGGTCTTTTTCCTCAGTGAAGGCCCCATCGTTAGGAGACGGGAAAGTGGAAATGTAGGACAGTGAGGCCCCGTGCTGTGAGCTCTTGTGGCACTTTAAATACGTGGGAACAAGCCCCTCCCCCTCCTTTCAGATAGAGCCCTGTCCAGGTTGGAGATTCAGAAACTTTCTCTCCTGTGATGTGGACTCTTTTGATCTATCAACTGTGTCATTAGCTTTTTGTCAGAGCAGGTGAAAAATGACCGCAATAAAAGCAGCCTTGGTTTTCCTTATTTATGATACATCCTGTCACCTGGACACAAACAATTAAGTCTTCAAACCCCCAAGACATAGCTCTACAAAGGCTACGGGAATCATTTGAAGGCTGGCTCTTCACAATGGAAAAGAATGTGTTATTTGGATAAGAGCGAAGCTTTCACTCATCCCTCTTCTGCTGGGGGAAAAAAGGCTCTGGGTTAAGGTCTCTTTAAATCACTAAAGCTGACAACCAGAAACATTGGTACAAAAAAAGAAACCAGTGTTGGAAAGGAATAAAAGCACTAACTTTGAACTGTACCTTCCGAGTCCTGTTCTTTCAACTATCATCCCTCTATAGGTGACTCTAATACCTGTATCTGGATACTTCTCTCTGGAACTCCAGGTCTTTACAATGGCCTGTTGGATTTGTCCACCTCATGTGTACTTTGCTGTGTCCCGGGCTGGACTCAACCCTCGCCTTCAGAATGGCACCTCCTCTTGGCTTCCCTATTTCTGCTGACAGACCTCAACTATCATGGCTAAATGTCGTCGATTCTCTCTCTGTAGTGATTCCGGAATCTTCCCCCTCTCTTGTGCTCCCACCACGAACACTGTAGTGAAAGAGTGTATTAATGCTTCTTTGGACAATTCCCAACAGGATCCCAGCTTGTCTTCACGTCCAGCCTTTTCTCATTCCAATCCTTCCACACAAATCCTGCTGAATTAAGTTTTCTAAAGCACAGCTACGGTCATCTCATTGCTATAGTGGACATTTGTCCTTAGTGGCTGCCCAACATCACTGAACATCCTCCCACCATCTGGGTCAATGCCTTCCTCAAGGAGAAACCTCATATCCCAGACTCCCTTGCAGCTAAGGTTCAGGTTTATGATTTCAGTTCTGTGAATCTCAAGTGCCTCAGGTTCCTGCAAGAGAAGTGGAGCCCAAAGTCAGCAACACGAGGGAGGGGGCTGCAAACTGGGATCCATTCTTCTGTCAGAGGTGGTGTGGAAGGTTTCTGGATCTTTGGGAGTATTGGTGGTGTTTTTATGACAGTAGCTCCTGTTAGCTAGTTTTAGAGCCAGACTTCTAGGCTCACTTGAAAATTCTATAAGCTACCTGATATTATTGCTAAATTCTTTTTCAGCTTGGGTGAAGCAGAGGGAATTTTATTATTGGCCACTAATAAACAAAAAATTAAAAATAAATATTGAATGGCTCCCCAGAGCTCCTTAGCCTGGCATCCAAATTTCTCTGTGATAAGGCCTCAAACCCATGGACTTTTCCAGGATTATGTATCATAGTTGTGTGTCTCTGTTTTTCTGCTTCTGTTGCCTTTGCTACATACATTTCCTCCAACTTCATGATTTTTCTCCCTTTTAATCTTTGTTTTCCTGCTTTAGCTTCTCCTTTAGTTTAATGGCTTATTTTCTAACCACCAGGAACAAGCTTTTTATGATGAGGACATTCCAAAACTTGGTCTGTAGCTCTCTCTTCTTTGATTTTTAGACATTGAGATCAATAGTTCCTAAAGGCCAAAAAACATGTTAATATATGTCCTATATAAATATCAAACCCATCAAATCTTGCTTGGAAGAAAACTCTGAAATATTAAAGGGGAACTTTATTATCATCAAAAAGCATTTTTGATGATGTATTTCTGCGCACCTTTCATTTTCTTCTCATATTCTCCTACCTGTGACTTTGTCCATAGAACATCAAACACATGAATGAAAGTGAAAAATTCAAAGAACTTTTTCATGTTATGCAGATAAAACATCTGGAAGACATAATTTCTTCTTTTCCACCATATGGTTGGTCTTGTATAGACATAGTCTATGTCATTTACCAAGATGATAAGTACTTCCTTGTCTCAGTCCATGCTTCACCTTCACATGAATTTTTAAAAGTCTTTAATTTTTGAGAAACTCTTTTCCACCCTTGAAATACAAAGGCTTTGCCAAACCTTTGAGGATGCCAATAGAAAGGGATGCAATATTAATTGATAACCTGCCTCTCCTCGGGGTTGCTTTAATAATGTTGGAAATCATAAATTGAAGAAAAGAGTGGTTGGATCAAGATAGGCTGCCCCATGACTATGGAAGCAATTGTTCAAACTAAGTGCTGGACCCTCTGCTGAATGTGATTTATGTGAAGCCTCCATAGGCATCATTGTCCATTATCTGCTTAAAGGGTCTAATGCTGGCTGTGACCGCGGCCTCAGACCTGGCTGGTGGCATATTGCTCGCGTTGACTCTGAGTAGCAACCGCTCTGGTTTCCCAGATGCTGGTAGTTAGTTGCACTGCCCACTTCAAGTGGATTTTCAACACTCTCTATGAGATCTATTCACACTTTAATAGCTTCCTTTTCCTTGGCAAAGGAAACGTTTTTCTAAGATCTACAGTCATCGTTGATGCCAACTTCATTTAAACTCGTTATCCTTATTTTTCTCGCATTCTCACTCCCCATGTATGCCACAAATATCACTGTGAACTGGCAGCCTCAACAGCACAATTGAAAACGTAAGTGTACCATAGGATGTATGATGAAAACCAGGAACTTTCACACAATCAGGTGACAGCTTTCCAGATTACAGTTTTAAAAAATTTAACTGTATCAGCCTTTTATATAAATGGCAAACACCACAAAATTCTACTGCCAACATTCTGTACGTTGTCTTTATTGACTGAATCTTAAAGAGAGAACAAAAAACATTTTTGTTTGTTTTACCTAAATTAATTTAACTCTTCTTTGTTCTGCATAGATAAACTGCCATTACCATAAATAGATCATTGGTTTTATCTTCATGAAACTTTACTGTGCATATTAAGAGACTGGTACTTTATATGATTAGGTAGTAAGTTACATATAATATATATTACATATATAAGAGAATTATATTTTTAAATATTTATAAGTATATGTTATAATTATATTAATTTTATATAAAATACATATTTTACATGTATTTAAATAGAAAAACCACTTAAAGCTCCCTTTCTAGTGTGGTAAATGAAATGTTTATCACCAAGCCTTATAGAAAAATTACTTATTGAGTAGAAGGGAATAATATTTGCATCCTACTCCAAACTTCATCAGTCAGCTGTCTCATGATCACCAATGAGCTAAGCATGATCATTTAGGTCTGTTGGAGTCAATGTTATTTTACAAAGGAGGTGTTCACCAACTTTGAACACATTTCAGGGATGGTTAGGCTTGACCCCACAACGTGGACAACCATGTTGGCAAGGTGGGTTTAATTTGTTATGTGGTTAAAAATCTACCTCATACATACTTGAACAAAACTGGAAAATCTTGTCATCTGGTTGCCAGATGCTCTAGAGAAAATTGAGGTGAAATCGCTGAGGTTCAGTTAATATTTTACTATTTTTAGATCTATTATTTTAGGAAGCTTTCTCAGATAGGGATCAGGTATATATATATATTCTGACTCCCTCTTCAAAAATACAACTTCTTTCACTTTAAGGGACTAGAATACTATTCAAGATGCCATCTCTTGCAGCCCTGTGATGATCAGCAGGAATGAAGTAATCCTTAGCATAACCCTTTAATTTTAGAGATGCTATTGGGCTGATCTCAGAGGTATCATAAGTATCAAAAGATTGAGGAGTAACCTGGGGTGAACTCTATGTATATAACAATTTGTATTCTTTTTTTTTTAAGGTTTTATGTATTTATTTGAGGGAGAGTGAGTATGTGCACAGGAGGAGGGGAGGGGCAGAAAGAGAGGGAAAAGCTGACTCCCAGCTGGGCAGAGAGCTGAGGTGGGTCTCAATCCCAGGACCCTGAGATCATGACCTGAGCTAATGGCAGCCACTTAACCAACTGAGCCACTCAGGCAGGCATGCCACCATTTGTTTTCTTATCATGAAGCTAAATGACATCAGAGACTGACTGTTAGTTCTGAGGACCTGGTGCAGGACAGGCACTCATTGATCACACTCTGGTTGTGATTATGAGCCATCTGTAAGCTAGAACTCTTAGTGAGGTGGGTGTACCTCCTTCTCCCTCTATCAAGCTATCATGAGCTTTTTAGTGCCTGGTAAGTAAGGATCATGATGATGCATTGAAGGTCCCTCAACTGGACACCCCCATGTGAAGATGAACAACACAATGGAATGGCCTCAGATCACATGTCTGGAGTGCCTGGACTTGGATACCGGTCTCCACTCAGGAGCAGTTTGATATTGGACAGATCTCTTCATGTCTCTTATTTCCATCTATAAAATAGAAATAATCACACATTTCTGGGCTTTTTGAAAGAATGAAATAATATATATGAATACATTTGGCATGTAGTAGGTCTTAGTAACCAGTAATTGAATCTGAATCTAGACTCAAAATCACCAAACAGTGGACCAAAGTCACCGTTGCCAACGTTGGACCAAAGGAGTATGCCCGTATCCTAGAAAATGCAGGACTCTCTTGATTCCTGGTTAACTTTGGAAATTCCAGTGGAAAGCCCTGAGACTTCAAGTTTTAGGGCAATGCAGTTTGGTTTGGAAGTCCCTGGGAAAGCTTAGAAGAGGAACTTGCTCTGCCTTCTAGAATACCCTTCAGAGTGGACCAGAAACTTCTCATACTGCCCTTCCAGAGATCCCGTCGGATTGGGCAGGACTTTTAGGACTCTTTACAGAGAACTGGAATCTCTTGGGATTTCTTCAGACTAGAATGAATATCCAAGGGCCGAGAAATCTTCGTTGGCCTGAAATTGCTGGAGTAACATGCATTAAATCACACAAGATCACCTCTTGCTTGACAAACATCAGGGAGCATGCTTCTTACTCCTCAGTATGTCACCATTTCCCTAGTCCAAAGGCCCCCTCGAGATCTGGTAAGGCAGGGCTAGAAGTGGAAGGTCTGGGTGAAGATTGTTACTGCCTTGGCAGAGGGTCACTCAAGGAATTGCTATGCACCTTGACCAAGGTCTTCAACATAAATATGCCTCAACTTCATCATTTGTATAATGGATAGAATGCCACTTATCACACAGGGTTATTATGAAAATTAAATGAGATCACAAGAATTAAAGAATCTACACATAACGGGCATTTAATAACTCTCAGTTTCTCCTCATTGTCGCCCTAAGTAGCTCCCTCGCTTTTTCCCTTGGTCTCACACTGTGTGCATATGCCCAAACTCCCTTCTCATTCACTATTCACTTCCATTTTCCCTGGGTTCCATGCTGTCAAGGCTTGCATTTCCCACCTCGTTTCTCTGTCCTGCTTCTTTGCCCTTTAGGTCTTGAGGTGTTCTTTGCTAGTTTCTCCTCCTGGGCACTTCCCACTGCAGTCTTCTTACGGGCAAACATCTGTGATGTTTCTGCTCTTATCTTCAGGTGGCCAGTGAGCCTGTTGTGGCGCTGGCATATCTAGCCTTGTGGGTTCTATGTAAGGGAGAGGGCAGATGGAATGTCAGCCATTAGGGAAGTGTGGTATGGACCTACTGCCCTTCCGGCCAGGCAGGGAAGACAGCACTTCCTGTCATTCGGTTGTCTGCGCCTGCAGGTGTGTAGATGAGTCCACTGTCCGTATGTAAGTGGTCTTGAGAAGGAGAAGGTGAAGTAAAGTGCCAGTTCATGCTTACCGAGTGCCCTCATACTATGACTATGCAAAGCAGGTAAAGGCAGGAGAAGCAGAACAGAGGGAACCATACAAAATAAAGAAAAACAAACTGGGGGTGATGAGTGAGTTGATTTGATTTTATATATGTTTATATCAACTCTTCTACCCAAAGGCAGAACAGTATCAGAATGCAGTAGCAATGAGAGCCAGGCAGCAAATTTAAAGAAATCCAGGCTGGAAGAAGAAAACACCATTTAACACTTTGTGCCCTTCCTTTCCAGGAGGGAACTGTGCTCTTGGGAGAGATGTTGAGCTATATCTGTTTAGCAGTGCTCTTCAAACTGCAGTTCCCAACCCATGAGAGGATCATGCAATCAATTTAGTGACTGAGAACCAACATTCTTTAAAACTTTTTTTATTGAAGTATAATATATATGCTAAAGTACACAAATCTTACACGTACGGCTTAGTGAGTCATTTACATATGTATATATCCATGAAACCAATACCTCAATCAAGATATAGAACATTTCCAGCACCCCAGGAATTTCTTCCAGGTGATTTCCTGGTTAATACTCACTCCCTCCAGAGATAACCACTGTTTGACTTTGACAGCCAGAGGTTAATCTTGACTATTCTTAATCATCATGTAAGCAGAATCACACATACTGCTTTGCTCTACTGTCTGGCTTCTTTCACCCAGACATTATGTCCATATGGTAGCATTCCACCTTTTTTTTGGTAGCTTTATAGTATTTTATTGCATGAGTATACTATACTTAAAATTTTTATTTTATTGGTGATGAACGTTGGGCTTATTCTTGGTTTTGTGCCGTTATTTTGCATGTTTACTATATGTCCTTTGGTAGACATTGGCACTTACTTTCCTTGGGTGTGTTCTTAGGACTGGAATTGCTTTAGTAAATGTTTAACTTGAGTAAATGCTACCAAACATGGAGAATGATAGCCCCTGGGCAGAGACCACCCTCACGGTTATTTAAATTTAAATGTGGCTATTTAAATTTTACTTGAAATAAAATATAAAATTCAGCCCTTCAGTCACACCAGCCATTCCAAGCGTTCAATAGCCCTGTGTGGCTAGTGGCCAGCATATGGATGGCATAGATCTAGAACACTTCCATCATGTTCTTTCTCAGATGTTCCAAACTGCCAGCATTAAAAAAAAAAAAAATGAAATCAAATAGAAAGCGTCAGAGTACATTCTATAGAGGAAGGATAACCACTCTTTCATAGGTCTTCTGTTTCCATAATACATGTATGGATATGTGTACATGGTCATAGCCTGAAATGTATTTCTCACCATGTATCATGATAAAGCTTCTGAAAAAGACAGGTTCTTTTCTTTGGCTAGAGATGTGGAGAGCAGAAGAAGGAAGTGGAGATTGTTAGAGGAAGGATAAATAAGGCCTTTTGGGGACCAAATGGGATTTTTGTAAACCTAATGCTTCTTAGTATTTTGTGCAAGACTGCAGAGAGCACAAATTAGTTTCTATAGGTATATACAGCTGTCCTGCAGTTTTATTTTTCTCAATGAGTAGGAGAAACCAGCGCTGTACAGCTGTAGATGTTCTCAGCTTTCCACATCCATCCCAGCCCAATATATCTACTCCATCAGTGAGAGTTTCCTGGCCCTGAGTGGGGCCAGTTCGGAGGATTACTTCAGTGATCCACTTAGAGTACATCCAGGATGTTCTGTAAGACCAGTTACCCAGAAGAGAACTGCCCCTGGAAAGTCAATACTAATGATCAGTGAATGTCAAGTTAGCTTTGCAGGTTTTCAAACTCCAATTGTGTGCCATTTGGTCACCCCTACTTCTGGTAGTAAAAAGTACATTGCAGATGTACTTTGAAAGCTCATTAAATATAAACAGTACCCCCAATTAATTTGAACGTACAAGATGTTCTCAATATGAAATTATTTCTTTAATCAGTGAAGAGTAACTCTTGCATAGTTGTAACAGTTGAAAGTATTCAATAGATACAGAAACAGAAAATGAAGCGTCTTTTCACGGTATTCTGAGCAAAGTTACACAAGACTTATAAATTCCAGCATGCTTATGTAGATAGCATCCAATTCTGGTCTGGTCCCTGAAAGCCTGTCTCAGGTGATGGCCCCAGATGGGTTGGGGAGGTCCCAGTGGTGTTGGGCAACTCTGAGTGGTGTCCTGAGCAACCCTCAGTAGTGTCCACTCTGGTCACCCGCAGTCCCAAAGTCCCTGGGGCTCTGATTTGGTTCCAGATGCAAGTTTGCTGCACATGTGTCCAAGTTTCCTGGAGATGCTGGATTACACCAAAGACAGCATCATCCTTACTGAGCCCATGTTGTGAAGATCAGCCTAACTGAACAGACTATGAGGATTTGGTATCAAGATGTTTCCTCATCCACTGACATTTTCCTTCTCTTCAAGAATACTGATAGCTAAGACTTTCTTTGACATATCTGTTTTTGAAAAGTCATGTACATTAAATTTTGATGCACTGAATCATGGTTCCCCTTCTCTAACACTCCAGTCTCAGTTTTATAAGTGCTTATTCTCGACCTCTCTCCAATAAGGAACGTCTTCTAAGAGTTAAGCTTCTCAGTCCGCCTCCCCCTCTTGGGAATTGTAAATAACCTCTTGTAAGGATTGGGATGGTGGTGGGATGCTACTATTTAAAAGCATCCTCGCCATCCTTTTGTAAAATTGAGAACCTTATTGTTTATCATGTTGTGAGTTCAGGTTTTCAAAATTAGGTTTCCTTGAAATGAGGCCTGCCTGTATCATTAATTCCTGTCTGGTCTACTGTGGTGTTTCATTGTCCCCAAGTCCCACAGAATTGGTGAACACCACATTTTATTGAGTTCATTCTCATCGTACCTCATTATGAATTAAATATTATTGACTCAGTATATAATCTAAATTCAGGGGCTGAGTCTACATTTTAAGACCCCTGGCACCCAGTAGGATACATCCAAGATAGGGCGTATGTGGTAGCAGATTGGTTGTAATTGCTTCTCTTGAGGCCAGGACAGATATCCCTCATGCATTACAGCATTCCTTGCCTCCTGGGCTCACATATGGCCTCAGACTCCTTCTCAACACAGCAGGCCAGGAACCAACAACTAACAAATAATCAGAATTAGTGAGACAAAACTTATTTGCCAGCTCTGGAATCTATTGTTCATTGGCGAATTCCTCTTTGATTAAACTCAGGCGGATAAGAAATCTCAGAGATGCAGTCATTAGTTTAGACTGCTTTGTCTGAGCCCTGGCCAGAGCACGTTTAGAGAACACAGAATCATGGGTTCAGCCAAATGACTCGTCATGTTCTACCCCTTTGCTGCAGGCATATCAGAGAGGCACCATAGCACGAGGGATTGAGATATGAATTCCAATCCCAGTCCTGCATCTTCCCTGTCATGTAACCTTCCACAAATCATTTAACCTCTCTGAACTTCAGTTTCCATAACTGCAAAATGGGCTAAAAAACCCACCTCAGAGAGTTGTCATGAGGTTAGATCAGAAAATACTAACATCATGCCTCGCATGTTGCAAGCACTCAATAAGGGGTCGTGATTAGATTATTTTCAACTGCTGTGACTAGCTGTGGGTATGAAGGTCTGCAATGGAATTTAAATAAAGACATGCAATAGGAACGGGAGACATAACCTCAAGCCTCTAGTCGAAAACTACAAGGAGGCTGTCCACCATAGAGAAAACGAAAGTGACTTCAGTTGGATTGTTTTGTACTTTCCATCCAAAACATGGCTATCTGGACAGGACCCAAAATGAAGCCCTTAGGAGACAAGGAAGGAAGCAGCCAGCTGCCCTTGCATGGCTGTGTTAACCTCACAGCCACGCCCCTTCGGGCCTAGCAGGAGAGAACATGGGAGACACAACAGATTCTGCCAACAAGTCCTTTTGACCCGGGAGACCAACGTGGCTCACATCACAGGCAGCCTTGCTTCCCACACAGCTGGGCCCAGGCCTGTTAAATTGGATAGGTTAGCTAGTTTGTAGAATTACTACTTTGTCAACTAAGGATGGTGCCATAAGGAAGAAAGAAGACAAGACGAAAAGAGAAAATAAGTGGGTGTCATTGTAAGTGGAAAGTGTTTGTTCTAAGGGAGCTGTGTGGCTCTAGCCACCTATCAGGTGACATCTCTAAGAGCCATTTCAAGTTCCCAGAATACCTTTTGGCAGACTTCTACTGGGCTGTGAGGGCTGGACTGCAGCCATTGCATAAAAGCACAAAGACATTCTGATCGGAGAACATCAGCAAGAAAGAGTAGAGATATTTTTAATTTGGGTCCTTTGACTTCATTCTAGAAGTAAATTGAAAAAATACTTCAAATCAATACCATATTGGATTGAGAAGATCACATATTGTCTGACATTTTAAGAGAGTAATATTACTCAACGTCACAGAAATAAACACTGCAGCTACCACCAAATCAGACATTCAGGGCAACAAAACAACTTTTGGAAAGCCCTGTGCATCGGGCAAAGGACAACCTCACACACTGCTTCTCTAGAACTGTGTGAGCTCTCTCCACGTCCTATTCACGTCTCTTTTACTTGAAATACTTGTTAGCAATTCCTCTCCACCCTATTGTGACACACCCATGCACAAGACTAGTGGTCCTCAAACTTGAGTGTCCATGGGGATCACGTGGAGGGCTTGTCACAGCACAGATTGCGGGGCCCCACCCCCATGAGTGTACTCCAGTAGTTCTGCAGTCGAGTCTGAGAATTTGTTCTCAGTTCTCACAAGTTCTCAGGTGATGCTGACGCTGCTGGATCCACATTTGGAGAATCTCTGCTTTAAGGACTAGTGCACAGCTCATGTTAATAATTGGTTGCGTGGATGAATGAATGAGTGAGTGAGTGATGAATGAATGAATTAAAGTCCTCCTTAGCAGCATCTTTATTTATTTTTAAAATTTTTTAAAAGACGTATTTATTTCAGAGAGAGGTGGTGGGCGGGGAAGTGGGGAAAGACTGGAGACAAGCAGACTCCCCACTGAGCAGGGAGCCTGACGTGGGGCTCGATCCCGGGACTCCAAAATCACGACCCTTGCCAAAGTCAAGAGTCAGATGCTTAACTGACTGACCACCCACATGCCGCTAGCAACATCTTTAATATCCTTAGGATTAATGTTTCTGCCCATAGGTATATCCTCTGCAAAACATACTTCCTACAGTATAGGGAGGCTATTTTTTTTTTCTATTTGAAGACCATCTTTTTCATCCCGCCAGGCCAAATATCCTATGATAAATAGTTTAGTCTCTCTTGCTAATACCAGGGCACATGAAGTTCTCAACTGTGAAGGTGCCAGAAGTTCTCTGGATTCAAAGTGTGTCTATCCAGATGGACAGATTGGGGAGCCAGACTCTTCATTGCTTTCTCTGCTCTAAAAATTCTCAGCATTTCATCTGAACACATCAAAGCAGGCTGGGATTAAAGACGAAATGAGCTTGACGCCACAAAAATGGTGCCAATTGGACACCATGACACTCCAGCCTGAGGAAGGCTGGTCTTAGGCCATTGGCCAGCTGGGGGTTCACCTGGAGAGCCTGCTGCTGCTGGCCTGTCTGTTGTCCTTGGTGTGAGCATTTTTCACCCAAATTGGGCCACTCCTCATCCTTGAAAACAGTGGAACAGCAGGTTCTGTCAACTGTGGTTGTTTCCCGGCTCTCTGTAGACATGTTTCATAGCATCAAGCTTGCTCTTAGATCATTTTAACAATTAATTATATTATATTTTGCCATTATTATACAATGACATATTTCTACAGAAAATACAGAGAGTAGATAAAAGGGAGAAGTCACTCCCATTCCCAGCATCCTAAAATAACCCTGTTGACATTGACATTATGACATCGACATTGAATATATGTCAGTTTGTATGCTCAGGATTATGTTTTTTATACAGATATATGATGAATATGTATTCCATCTTCTGCAAAACACACTTCCTAAAAAAAAGAAAGCTGTTTTGTTTTTAAAGACTATCTTTTTCATTCTGCCAGGCCAACTGACCAGCAATGGGTCTCTATTCTTAATTCCAGGGGACATAAAGTTCTCAACTGTGAAAATGCCAGAAGTTCTCTCTTTCAAGTTCAAAAAGATTTTTAAAAGCATATTTGGAATTTTCCCATTTTAAAAAGCTGATTTTAAAATGTGTTTATTTAGAATCACAAACTGATTTGTATTCTTGTTATTGCATTTAAAGGAATATTGTATGTATTTTCCAGTTATGACATGAACTCTCGTAGAATTACTTTTAAAAGCTCCCTATTACTCTTCTTATTTAGATCAGTTATAGCCAGAAAAACAAACAAAAAAGCCCGAGAAGCCAAAAATAAAACAATGATAGGACAGAAAGTATGAACGGAGGATTGAATTCTTTTGAGCGCACAAGTCCATGGCTGTTTCAATGAGCCAGTGAAAAATGACATCGTGACTGAAAATCAGACCGAGCAGTTAAAAAATTAATCCTTAAGCTTGATCATTAAGTTTAACAGAAAATTAACTTTGAGGTCCAGGTGATCAAGTTGGGTGAGTGTTCATTTATGCAAATCACCCGAGTCATCATCAGATGTCTGTATCTTTTTGGGTAGCAGAAACCAAGATGGGTGGCCTCTGCTTTGGGTGGAGATGTGCGGTTTCCAGTGGATCTGAATCTAAGACTTAAGTCTCCCGCACAAGGGATGATCACTCTTCCTCAAATTACCTTAAAGATAGTGGATGTCCACTGGCTGGGGGTTGGCTAGTGCTCTTAGAGAATGTGGTAAGATTGCAGCAGAGCTGTTAAATATGATGTTAAAAATACGTGGGTCACCTTCTTCTGAAAAAAATGTATTAATTAATTAATTAATTTCCTCATAACAAGAAACCCCCTAGATACATGTATTTTTTAGATGAAATACAACTGAGTAGGTGAATGTATGTGGGTATGGACGTGCACACTTAATCTTTTTAAGAGTACAGAATGCATGTGCATCCCCAAAACACCTAGGAAAGAATGTCAAGGACAACAATTCTATCAAAATAAAGTTGCCATTGAGACCAAAAAGGGTTCCCTTGACATGTAAAGGATCTAATAAAGCTTGTTCCAGTTATGTTGGCCTTTGTGTGAGATGACCGCCATATTAGTCTGCTCAGGGTGCTGTCACATGGTACCACAGATTATGTAGCTTACACAACAGAAATCCATTCTCTCACAGTTCTGGAGGCTAGAAGTCTGAAATCAAAGACATAGGGTTCCATTCAACAGGAATGGCAGGTTTGGTTCCTTCTGGAAGCTCTGAGGAAGAATTCATTCCATGCCTATCTTCCAGCTTCTGGCAGTTGCCAACAATCTTTGGTCTTCCTCAGCTTGGAGATGTGTCACTCCGATCTCTGCCTCATCTGTCTTCACCTTTATGTGACCTCCCCTCTGCCTATGTCTGTGTCCAGATTTCCTTTGTCTTAGAAGGATGTCAGCAATCAGCTAAAGGCCCATCCTAATACAGCATGACCTAACCTTAACTTTATTATACCTGCAAAGATCCTCATTCCAAAACGCATCACAGATACCTCGGGTTAGAACGTGAGCATATCTTTTTGGTGGATACAATTCAACCTCAAATGATGACTTAATATACCCCAGCATCAAAGCCTATTGCAAACAATTTGGAGCAAGCTCATCTACAAAGCTAAGTTTTTTAAAGATTTTATTTTATTTATTTTAGGGACAGATAGAGAAAGAGTGTGTGAGCAGAGGAGGGGCAGAGAGGGACCTAGAGAGAGTCTCAAGAAGACTTCCTCCCAGCGTAGAGCCCAACGCAGGGCTCCATCCTATGAACCTGAGATCATGACCTGAGCTGAGATCAAGAGTCAGGTGCTTAACTGACTGAACCACCTAGGTGCCCCTGCAAAACTTATTTTTAACCATGTGATGGATCATCCCTTAGAATTATAAGCTAACAGACACTTGCAGGATAGGGGTGCAGCCCAGCATGGGTGAGGAGACCAGGACAAGCACACACAGTGCTCACCCTTTACCCAGAACTTTCCTGCTGTCTTCCCCATTCTTTTTTTTATTTTATTTTATTTTTATTTTTATTATTTGCCCAAGGGGTACAGGTCTGTGAATCATCAGGCCTACATCTTTCACAGCATTCACCAAAGCACAAACCCTCCCCAATGTCCATAACCCATCCACCCTATCCCTACCCTCCCACCCCCCAGCAACCCTCAGTCTGTTTTATGAGATTAGAAGTCTCTTATGGNCTGAGATCAAGAGTCAGGTGCTTAACTGACTGAACCACCTAGGTGCCCCTGCAAAACTTATTTTTAACCATGTGATGGATCATCCCTTAGAATTATAAGCTAACAGACACTTGCAGGATAGGGGTGCAGCCCAGCATGGGTGAGGAGACCAGGACAAGCACACACAGTGCTCACCCTTTACCCAGAACTTTCCTGCTGCCTTCCCCATTCTTTAAGCCAAGGCCGAAGCAATACTATTAGCTCTATGAGAATGGAGAAGAAAGAAGAAAACCAAAAATGTACCTATTCAAAACTGTAAGCAAACAACTTTACCAGACTCACCCATCTGTCTTTATTTTGATCTCTCTTTAACTCCAACTGGTTGCTACTTCAAACTTAGACCTTCACCCCCATTGGACTGGTTGTTGTTTCCAAACACTGGTTACCATTCCCAGACACATTTCACAAATATTCCTGCTTCCCTGGGAGTGGCACAACCCAAATCAAACCATGTGATGAAGATGAGGCAACATTCCCATAGCAGTCCATGGGACAGATTTACATTAATCCTGCACTTTGACTTTCTCCTACACCAATAGCTAAAAGGCTCTAGAAGCTCATACTGACTGAATCCACTTTACACTTGGATTTCTTAAATTTTTTGGAATCTTTTATGATACTTCGCTGATTTATTCTTGGTGTGTAGCATGAAGAGTGTATCTTGGTCTGACTGTCAGCTAACTAGCTACAGGTTATCTAATATAACTGTGTGTGCCTTGGAGGTGGTGGGTGGATGCTTAGTAATTAGCTTCTGATTGAGATTTATCAGGAGAATAATAGTTGTGATCCTTTAAAGATGTCCTTCCAAGAGAGAAGCCTTTCTATAAGCTTGTGGCATGAGACCAAATCACCTGCCTTTCTGCTGGTAAAGATACCTTCCTACCTTCTTGAATCTGAACTATGGGCAAGAAGGGGTCTGGCAGCTGCCATCTTTTGCTTCCAGAAGTCTGGTCAAAAGGTAGCAAAAAAGCACACCCAGCCTTACAACAAAGTGACTGAGGACCTCAGTGTAAAGAGTGGGGGGATTCTCCTCAGGCTAATATAATAAACAGTCTGAAATGTCAGAGTAAAACAAGCAAACAAAAATGGCTTCAGGTGAAAAAAATGAATTCTCAGAATCTGCATATGCCTAAAGGCTTCAAGCTCAGTATGCACAATCAGAAGAAAATTTCCCCCGGGAAATCAATATCTTATTGGTACTACCTCTGAGTGGGTCAGGATTGTTAAATGAACAAAAACTGGCAACCTTGTCCAAATGCTCCCGGCTACAGGGATGCATGTGATTGAATTATGCAGAGAGACTATCAATCATATATTTATTTGGCTTATCACTATCAAGTCTAGGGTTCCATGATTGAGATGATCAAGTCACCCCCATCCTTGGGGGATTTTTGAGTCCCCTCTATGAAACCGGTGGGGGGGGTGCCCTGTATTACACTCAGAACAACACATGCTCTCCTGGAGGAATGCCGGGAATATACAGACATTTAAATGGTTGGCCTGGCCTTCAAAAGTTGAACAGCCAGGAGCACAAAGCAAAGAATGGGCAGGGAGGGAGGAGCAGAGTGAAAATGTTCACTTGGCCCAGCCTGGAGAAGTCAGTCCCCCACCAGGGGAGGGGTGGGTGTGGTGGTTTCCGGAGTCAGAGCCACGCCCCTCACCCCGAGAC
>LNAC01000458.1:660201-760158 GCA_002007465.1 Ailurus styani | reverse complement strand
GGTGGGGGGCGGGGGGCGGGGCCTGCCCCTCCCCACTGCACCCGTCACCTCCCCCCAGGTCACCATACGGCTGGCTTCTCCAGGCCCATGCCGAGGAGATGCAGTTGTGGGGGTAGCTCCGTCTTCCAGGATGGCATCCTGATGGAGGAGAGAGGCAGATGGCTTTTCAAATTAGATTCTGCGGCCTGATGAATGACCACTCCCACAGACTGCCCCACATGTATCCCTGTAACTTCTTTATGCTTGCCACGGATTGGTTCTCCGTGAACCCCCCCCGGGACATCAGGCTGGGGGTATGTCAGGCCTTGAAGAGGAACAAGGGAAGAAGTCAAGCCCCTTTGTCCTGCTGGTGCAGGACCGACAAGGGAGATGAGCTTTGTCACCAAGGGGAGCTTCCCATGTGTCGTAGCTTTAGGGACCGATGTCAGATGTAGGGCTAGCTATAGGCCAAGGTGTGGGACCACAGTTATTTGTAACGCCCTCATTTCTTCCTGCTCCCCTTCCTCTGTCTGAGTGAGTCCCTTAAGTACAACCATTGCCCTAGGGCTACCCCCAATTTTTTTATGTCCAAACTGCAACATAAATCCCTGCAGTATTCCACATTCCAGATTTTGCCTGATTTCCTGTCCCTATTACAATGTGCTTCCTCCGCTGATAGTAGGGTTTGGGGTTGTCCTCTCCCTGTAACACAGGCATGCTCTGTAAGGCTCTTCATTCTTGGGAGGTGGGCATGGAGTGAGAAGGGCATTCGAGCCTTCTGTGTGCTTTGTGAACTCTTTATATATAATAGATCACTGAGTAGTTTTGAGCCTCCTGGGCAGCAGAGAATATTAGCCCCATACTCCAAAGAAGGCCCACAGAGTTCAAGAAACCTGTTGAAAACCTCACAGTCAGTCCAGAGTGGAACCAGGTTGCTAGCTCAGTTGGCTCGGAAGAAATCTGTGCTCTTTTCCAACTTGCTGTCACCTCTGGTGGTGAGAGCCTCAGGCCGGTGGGGTCATGGTTGGCCCAGGGGGCCCTTTGCAGCTCCCCGTTTGACACCACGGGGTGCCTAATGACATAGTGCCACAGCCCCAGGCCCCTGGGGAGGCCATGAAGCCCCTGGCCCTGCCTGAGGCTTCTCCTGCTTCCTTCAAGTGATGGCCGGGAGCTACCTTTTCTCCCTCAAGGCAGCCTCCACATATCACAAGTGTGGCATGTAGCCCCTAGTGCCTGGCGCATGCTCGAGGAATCAATCAGTTAAATCTAATGGGTATGAAGCATCGCTCTGAAATGCCCTGGCACGCGGGGGTGATTTTGGGCAGAGGGCCTGGATCCGTGGCCTCGTCACCGGAAGAAAATTGGGTGCCATTCCTTCACGGCACTGGACGTGTGACTGGGGTCTGTCCGAACAGCACAGCCAGATCCGGAACACTGGCTTGACTTGAGGGCCAATTCGCTTCCTCATTTCTGTAGGCTAGACAGCCTTGAGAGTTAAAAAGAGAAAGTGAAAACACATCTGTAATCTTGGTGATGCGAGGGCTGCAAATTTAAAAAGAAACGTCACTTCCAATGTGAAAAGTCTGGAAAATTCTCTTTTTTATAAATATCCTTAATCTTCTGATCCACGATAGGATTTTTTAAAAATTTCATTTCCACAGAAAAACAAAATACTGAAGTGATTCTTAAGGCCAATTCTCAGTTGTTGCAATAAGAAGCAATAGAGTTAGCCTCTGGGCCGTATCCGTAACACGAACACCATAAGGAGTGAATTGTTTCTTTCTGTCTCTGTCCTGGAATATGATCCAGGGGCAGCGGCCGCTCCAAACTGAGGTCTGAGGAAGATGCAGGTAGGTAGCTTCAATAATCTATACTTGTCAATCATGAATTATTGAATCCTTTTATTTAACAGGTATTTATTTAGTGTTTGCACGTGGGCCTGGCTCTGTTATGGTATCTCTTTAATAATGGATGTGCTTGCAAAATGACCCAGGGAACTGGTTATGCCCCTGGCCTTCAAGGAGCTCCCTTTGAGGGACTAATAAAAGATTTAATAAAGCATGGGAGGAAAGAAATATAAGAACGCCGGACTCTTGCTTCTAGGTCACAGTTACAAGAGCAGAGTGTGGGGCTGAGGATTTCCCCAGGGTCTTCTAGGAAGGGTAAAACAGAGAACCACAGTGAAAAACAGCAACTCACGTGGCTACTTGTAATGCCTCATTCTCTCCAAGTCAGGCTAGTATTAGAGCAGGCAAAGGATCCTCTGAAAGAGTGTGACCATGTGTGGGTTTGGCTAAGGGGAGGGTTGGGGCAGGTGTAGGAGAGCGTGAAGCTTAGCTGCTTCTCAGGACCCCACTCCTCCCAGCATCCTGGCTTCTCTTACCCCAGCAGGGTATTGCCTGGATGAGTATGGTTCGAACCTTCTAGGCTGTCCCTAGGCTGGCTGACCTGGAATCCCAGAGGGGCCTGCAACAGGAAGTGTCCTGGGTGGGGACCAGGGGGGCCCAGTCCAGAGCCACTGCTGATGGGTGTGGCCTCCTGCGGCTAGCTCAGGGGTGACCAGTGCTGACCAGTCGGCTAGTTGCCGATTGCCTCACCTCATGCATTCTTCTCCCTGTCAGCCACCTGGGAGGAAGGGCTGGGCAAACCACCTCTCCCTGAGGTTTCTGCTTAGGACTGTCTTGCTACCAGCTGCTTCGACTCCTGCTTGGAAGCTCCCACTTATTCCCCAAACAAAGGATACCATACTGGGATTGTTTCTACTAGAAACAGTTGATAACGTCATGCTCTCATTCATTTCACCAACCAGCACAGGGCCCTACCATGGACCCCACAATGTGCTTGGCAAAGATACATCAGGCGAGGTCCCTGAGGGTAGGAGCTCAAGTCTAGAACAAGGGACAGATATATGAATAAAAAACAGTCCGCAAAAGACCATGATGTGTACTGTATGATTTGATTTATATGACATTCTGGAAAAGACTGGACTAGAGAGACCCAAGACAACATAGTGGTTGTCAGGGGCTGGGAAGGGGTGTGGTGGGGAGGTTTGGAGGTGGGGTAATGTAACCGTGCTGGGGTTGGTTATGCTACTAACTACATTTGGCTAAAACTTACCGAAATATCCACTAAAAAGGGTGAATTTCACTGTCTGTATTATAACTTGACATTTAGAAAGAGAAAATAAACAGCGATAGAAGGCAGTAGTGTCCAGCAACAGTCTGAAGCACAAAATGACACAAAGGAGGTAGTAACCAGTTCTTTCTGGAAGGGGACGGGGAGAGGGTCAGAGCAGCCTGGACGGAGAAGGGAGTAGCTGACTTGTTTCGAAGGATGATGCCAGTTTGCCAGAATGACATAACAGGGCCGGTATTTTGGGATGAGGGAACAGCATGTGCGAAGGTGTGGAGGCTGGGACGCAAGCACCTTGGGTTCCACGGGCTGCTTGTCATTTGGTGTTACTGGTGCATCGGCGGGAGTTGGGGCAGCTCTATACGTAGGGCTTAGGAGTGGGGACAGTGGGGACTTTTCTTTTGCCTTTCAACATTTTCTTATTGTGCTAAAATACACAGAACACAGAATTTGCCATTTTAACCATTTTCCAGGGTGTAAGTCAGTGGCATTAATTTCAATCATGGTGTTAAGCTACCGGCACTGGTATCTATTTTCAAAACCCTTCCATCATATCACCCCAAACAGAAACTCCCTGCCCATGAAGCACAAACTCTCTAGGCCCCCCTGCCTACCACCCCACCCCCACCCCTCCCTGGTAACCTCTAATCTATTTTCTGTCTCCATGAATTTGTTTATTCCAGATATTTAATGTAAGTGAAATTCTGTAAGAGTTGTCCTTTTGTGTCTGGTTTACTTCACTTAGCATATTTTTGCTTTGTGTTTAATGAGTCTTTTGGGTTAAGAAGCGGGCCCTGAGAAAATGCTGTCATTTGAGAGTCAGGGGAGAGGGGATAAGGAAGTCTGCTCTGAACCAGAACTCAGTTCTGGGCCATGGTGATTTTCTGCGGGGGTTCTGCGCATACTGCGGCCCCCCCTTCATTTCTGGGGTCAGACTTGAACAGGGACACCCCCGCATACCAGCAGCTCACCTGCAGCCCTAGTCTTGCAGACACCCACCCCCCCCACACACACAGATCTGTTGCATATGGCATCCTCACCTTCTACAAAACTGCAAAAGGAATTTCTAAAAAGACATAAGAAAATAAGTGACCAAGAATTGCAAATGAGGCAACCCAAGAAGCAGGATTTGGAGTTAATTAGCCCTTGAACTGTCAAGCCCAATTGCTTCCAGTGAGTTCTGACATTTCTAAGAATAATTAAGAACTTGGCTGTCACACTTCACAAAGGCCCAACCACGACGCAAACAAGTCCTACCTGCTTTCCCCACACAATGTCCAGAAACACATAAAGGAGAATTATACCCAGTGCTAATTGTGGGTCCTTGAGTAGAAGTGTGATGTTTTTGAAGAACTCTTTATATTTTGCACCAAAATATAATGATCCTCATTTAAGGGGTGGATATGAGTGGTGAGGGTGAGGGGTGGGAGGGGGTGACTCTTTAAAAACATCTGAAATCACTGATGATAATAGCTAACATTTACAAGTGTTTACCACATGCCAGACGCTAGTCCAAAGGGCCACAGGAGCCTATGAGGTGGAGATGTATGTATGTAATAATAATGATGATAATAATTATGTATTTATGTAATAAATATATTTGTTAATATCTATTAAACAAATATATATTTTTTATATAATCCTCAATTAGTAGGTGAAGAAACTGAGGCACAGAGAGTTTCCACAAGCTTTTCAAGGTCATAGGGTCAAGGTCAAAGCCAGGCAGGCTAGCTCCAGAACTGGTGCTCTCAACAACTGTACTCACATGTCTTATCTCTCAGCTATGCTGAGTTACGCTGCCATGGGACCACTCAGCTTTTCTGGTATGCTTCATTAGTCTTGTCAGAAAGCATTTATTAGTCAGAAACTTAAACATGATTCTGGTTCCTTGCCTTCTAAGAACTATTTTTCAAGCAAGAAATAAGTTCATCTGTAATATATGGAACTCATCTCATACTCAAGTGACTACCTCATGGTTATCTTCCACTGTCTTCATTCACTCATCAGATATTTATTGAATGTCCATTTTGTTCAAGGCGCTGTATCAAGCCATGTGAGGAGACACACATTAGTTAGAAATAGAGTCTGTCCAGGAGGAGCTTCCATTCCAGGTGAGGAAGTAACCCAGAATACCTGTAATAAGACAAGGTAATATAAGATAGAAGAGAAAATATAATACAAGGTGATCTAATTCAAGGTAAAAAGTAGTAAGTACCATCACTAGGAATATATTTATTGCTATGGCTATTCAGAAGAGAAATGATTTTAGAATGTCTGTGTGGGTGTATTGTACAAGGTGCGGAAGAGTGGGTCAAGAGAAGATGGAAAGAGGAAGAGGAGGAAAGGACTGAGTTGAGAGGTTTTATGAGGAAAGTAATGAAACTGGTCTTTGATATGGACTGAATTCTATCTCTGCAAATTCACGTGTTGTAGACAGCACCTTATGACATGGCTATGTTGGGAGATAGGGCCTTGAGAGAGGTAATCAAGTTACCAGAGGCTGCTCAGGTGGGTCCTGATCCAATATGGCTGGTGAGCTTCTAAGAGCAAATCTGGACATAAACACAGAGAGCCCACCACGTGAAGACTCAGGAGAAGATGCCCATCTGTAAGCCAAGGAGAGGACTCAGCAGAGACCACACCTGCTGATGCCTTGATGTCCAATTTCTAGCTTCCAGAACTGTTGAGAAAATGAATCTCTGTTGTTGAAGCTGCCTGGTCTGGGGCACTTCGTTATGGCCACCCTACCAAACAAGTGCAAACCACTCTTTAAAAAGAGAGGAATTGGACAAGGGGAGAGAAAGACTGAAGAACAGGCACTGGGGTTAGGGGAGGGACTGTTTAAAACAACCGGGTTTTATTCAGTGGATAATGGGGAGACATGGCAGGTTTGTGAGCAGGAATGACCTGAACGGCAGTCATTCCATTTATTTGATTCATTCAGCAAACATTTCCTGAGGACCTGCCTCATCCCAGGCATTGCCAGGAAGCCCCTGGAGCTGATCTATGAATAAGAGTCCTCAGCACAGAACTCTTCATAGGAGGTCCCATCTGGGCGGGGACAAAATGGAAAATGGGCTATATTGAAGAAAGTGTGGAGGTGGAGAGACTAGTGAGAAGCCCTTTATCCTGACCTAATTCAGTGCTTTTCAGTCTTCTTTTGAAAGAGTCTAATAAACCCCCCAGGGAAGTGTCTACCCCACCCCTCGTGACCCTGCTCTCGATCATAGATAACAGAGGTAATGCACTCCCTCCGCCTAGGGCCACTGGCCAAGAAAATGTGGCTGAGCGTTACCTTTTGTCCTCTGCATTAGCACTTTGTAAATGTACTTTGCATTAGGGGAATATGACTTTTAAAAATGTCTTTCAAATATCAATTCTAAAACTGAGTTATCTTTTCCAAACTATACATTCTACCAGGAGATTCTGAAATAATGCTCCCCTTGGCTCCACCCAGCCTATCCCTGAATCTACCACCACAGAAAATGGTCTTTTGATATCAAACAGCATCTCCAAGGCATAATTCTTGGAAAAAAACAGAAACAAAAAGCAACTCAAAACAAAATAAATATGTAGGAGATGTATGGTGACAAGTCTTTCCTCAGGGTAGTAGGTAGAATAACGGTCCCCGAAGATATGCAAGTCCTAATCCTTAGATCCTGGGAATATGTTACTTTAGGGGGCAGAGGTGATTATGTTCCTGGCCTTGAGATGATGAGATTAGGCTGGATTACCCAGGTGGGGTTAATCTAATCCCATGCTGTTCTCTCCCAGTTATGGTCAGAGAGAGAGATGCGACCATGAAAGAATGATCAGAGACATGCAGTGTTGTTGGCTTTGAAGATGGCAGAAAGGGGCCACAAGCCAAGGAATGTGGGCAGCCTCTAGAAGCTGCTAAGGTAAGGAAATGGATTCTCTCCTGAGCCTCCAGAAAAGGAACAAAATCCTGCCAACACCTTGATTTTTGCCCATTGAGACCCATGTTGGAATTCTAATGTATAAAACTGCAAGATAATATATTTGTATTGTTCTGAGCCACTAATGTGGTGGTCATTTGTTATACCAGCCATGGGAAACCAAGGCACTCCATTTTCTCTAAGTCAAGCCAGACCTGCTTCTTCAAACAGTGTAGCCTTTCAAAGTTGGCCTTTGTAGCAGCTTCCAATTCCAGATGCCCTGACCTGTACGGTAGACTGGATGGTCTCACTTTCCCACCAGATTTTAAACTCCCTAAGGGAAGAGACTGAGTTTTTCATTTCAGTGTTTTTAGTGACAGCCTAGTATCTTCCACATAGCAGATTTCAAAAACTATGAACCAAATGGTTGTATGAAAGCCCAAAGCAGGCTAGTGCTTCATAATGCCCTAATGGGACCTCCAATGGGAGGCATCAGTGCCTTTCAGACATAAAGGGGTCAAATCTGATGTCACCATTGATGTATATATATATGTCATTACATTGAAATGAATTACTGTTAGCTGTAACCAAGACAACAAATCCCATTCACATGTAGAGAATGGTGAGTCATTCAGACCAGCGTCAGTGAAGGCCTGGCTTCCCAAGACAATCTTTGTACAATGTCACTCCAGGCCCCCTTTCATGAAGAGCGTTTGTCAACAGGGCCAGTTCTAAATGGCTCTCCCTGTGCGATTCATTTAACTACTGGTCCATCCAGTGAAGGCATGGGACTCAGATACAAAGCTTCGTTAGTTTGGATACGCTTCTCATAAAATTACATTTATTTTTGGAAAGAAGCAACCATTCACAATTTTTCATGGTTGAGTAGAAAACTTTGAAGTTGCTTTCTACAAAAGCTGACCGTGGGCAGTTACAGTATAAATAACACAGCCTCCTCCCCATCATATCTTTGGTAACCATTTTCAACTGTTGTTCGCAGAAACTCAGAGCTGGTGGGAAAAGGAGAATAGGGAAAGTTCTACTAGCCAAGACCTGCTCTGTTGCTTCTCTCTCCTCAATGAGGCTGCCCTGATGTCCCTGCTGTTGTCATCGTGGGTGTTCTGCAAACCCCCTGCTGTTGTTTGAGTTTGAAGCTGGGCTGGTCGTGAGGTGCTGCTGCGGGAATGGCTCCCCACCCCAACCCCCCGCAGGGAATCGAAGGGCTTGGCCAGAGTACAGCGCCAGACCTCAACCCATCCAAGACTTGGGACTTTGAGTTGACCAGAGTTTGTTTCTCCTTTCCTTCTCCCCATAACCTGAGCTCCTCTCTTGGGACCCCAGTGTTTTCGCTCTTGCTTCTGGCTCCTCCCCCAACCATTCTCCTATCCCTGACCCTGACATTGGGCAACAGATCCAACTATGGCTTCCACAGTCTCCAAAGCGGCCCCTGAAGGTGTCCCCTTCAGGACAGTTTATCATGCTCAGGAAATTCCAGCCTATGGCCATTCTCATCAGCAATACTTTCTTTGCAGTAAACTTTTGTGTTAAGAGACTGCTTGTGTTTGCCTTCCTACTAGCCAGTTCCCAAATTCCTCAGGCAGGACATAGCTCTGGCAGGTGAGGGTCTAAAATTTGTCCCTGAGATTTGAGGGAAGCAGTCCTGCTCCTCCATAACAAAGTAGCCATCTGGCAGGGGTTTTGGCGACAGCAATGTGCCCCGGGCAGCAGCACATACAGGTTCATCAAGTCTTAGGCAGTAAACAGGAAGTAGGTGACAGGATATTAAAGTTGGGTGCTCGCCACACAATTTTTTCCTCTTGGCTCATGTTTGAGTATTTCTGCGACTACAGTGCTCCAGCAGAGGCATATCAAAATCAACAAATATTTAGCAAGTGACTAACATATTTGATTTGCTGTAATTTGGGCTGACCAGGAAAGATAATGGAAGGGCTGGCAATTAGAACGTGAAGAATGAACCATTATCAGCACTGAAACCATTCTAAATCCTAAACCAATACCAGCCATGGCAGTTCCATGCTATTTGGTTCTAGGAAGAGCAATTCTGGGATCAGAGCAGGTTCCGAGGCAGAAAGAGCCTGGGAGGTACTCTCTGGCCGGAGGGTTATGGGGGAGAGGAACCTCACTGTTCCCCAGGTAAGGTTAGCCCTGCCAAACACAACCTTGAAATGGAGGGGTGAGCTGGCTGCCAAGAACTGGTGAGGAGAAAGGCCCCCATTCAGTCCAAGTGAACGAAGAGTCAGGACTTCAAGGAAAACCTGACATCGATACTCCATTAAAGATATGACCTCTGTGGAGAAAACCAGAAGTGACAGATGGGATAGGAAGACAGAATCTCTTAACTCCTTCATCTGGATGAGATGAAAAGAATGTGCTAGAGATCAGAAGCTGAAGGTGGAGAAGAAACCAGGATCTTGGGAAGAAGGGGAGCAACTGAGAGCATAGCTGGAGGTCACAGCCTTGGTAGCAAGAGGTGCTATTGTGCGTAAGAGAGTAGCTCTAAAAACAAAACCCCATTTTTCACAAAGATATTCAGCCAACGGTAGTTTCCCGCTGTCAACTTGTAACAGTCAAATGACCAGGCCCCGTCTTAACTTCCCTTCCTTCTTCAGAGTCCCCTGTGTAGGTTTTGCACTATGGAGAAGTTGGCGATTACACTTTAGTATTGATTTATCTCTATGGAACCTGCTGTAAACAAAAGAATCTTTAATTAAAGAGCATTTTCCCACAAAGTGGTTACCATGACATACGTTAAAATCTTCCAACTGCTAACCTATGCAGGAAAAAATTTTTTTTAAAGCAAGGAAGATTTACAAGGTGTTTTCTTTGATCATGGTGAAATAGATAAGCTTAAAGCTGTCTTTCAAGTGACTCATGTGTAAATCAATAACCCAGTCCTAGGCAGAACAATCACGATGGCCTCTTGTACAAGGGGGACCCATGTGTTGAGCCAGAGGTCTGCAAAGCCACATGATAACTCCAATACATCATAACAGGAAAGGATGGATGTGTTATGGGAATGCAACATTTACATGAAATTTTAAGATAAAACACAAAACTGCAAAGAAATGTATGCTTTCAGTTGGCCACAACTGACCACACCCCCAAATTCTAAAGCCCAACAGAAGTTCTCCAGTGGAAAGTTTGAAAAACTCTGCCTTATGGAAGTATAAGGAAGTTACACCTTTTAGCCCAACATCCTATGTCTCATCTTCCTCACTTCTTCTTTGATAGGAAAATCAAATATCGTATACCATCATAGGGACTGAGAAAACATACAATATCTAAATAGATACATGAGGGCGCCTGGGTGGCTCAGTGGGTTAAAGCCGCTGCCTTCGGCTCAGGTCATGATCCCAGGGTCCTGGGATCGAGGCCCACATCGGGCTCTCTGCTCAGCGGGGAGCCTGCTTCCTCCTCTCTCCTCTCTCTCTGCCTACTTGTAATCTCTCTCTCTGTGTCAAATGAATAAATAAAATCTTTAAAAAAAAAAAATAGATACATGAGCAACAACCCAAAATGGGTAAAGAAGATTCCACTGTCCCTCTCTTTCACATGAAATACCTATAACAACAACCGTAGCTAACAAAGAGTCAGTGACACCTCGGTCCCCCCGATAGGGTCTGACCTGGCCAGGGATGTGGTTCCCAACAATAAGGTGGGGATTGTGGAAGAGTATAGAGTTGCTCAATGCCGGCAAGATAAAACAGGGCTTTATGCCAAGGCATCCAGGGACTTCCCGAGGAGATAGGTGACTTTTGTAACTTCATGCCCTCTTGTCCTGAACTTAAACAAACAAACAAATAAATAAAAAGCTCAAAGGGTTGTATGCTATCTTCCCAGGTGCCTTTGGCATTCTTTCTTGTATCCACTGAGAGCCCAGTGGCTCAGACCTGCTTCCCGGCCCTGTATGGGGCCTTTCCAAGGCTCCTAAGGGCTCCCAGGTTGTCTGGCTCCTTCTGGCACACTATGCGGTCCCATACCCTGATCAGCCCTACCTCCAGGGGGGCCTTGCTGCTTCCTAGATCCCATTAAAGATCCCACAGTGTGAGGCAACTCACCTTCTTAGCCTTACATTGCTTCTTTTTCAAATTGTAACCAGGATCTGACAGTCCTGATCTGCTTTCTTGGATTTCTGTACACTGTGCTTCCTCCCTGGGATCTCTTCTGCCGTGACTTCCCGGCCGGCCCTGTCAATCAGCATCCAGGGATCTTTCCTCGGAGCTCTGCGTAACTCCTCTATGAAGCCTTTACAAATCCCCTCGCTCCCACGGTTCCATCACAAGTTTCCATCACACATCATGGCGCTGGGACAGCTGGCACCTTCTGCTCCAGACTTTTAGTCATTGGCTCCACTTGAAAGTAGCAACTTGAGGATCAGACCCATGTTTGCATTTGCCATGCTACCTTTCACCACATGCCTTTCACAGACTAGATCTCGCTCTGCTGGCCTTGGGCAAGTTACAGCATCTCCCTGAGCCTCGGTGTTTTATCTACAAAATGGGACTAATAATAGTGCGTCCTTCACAGCGATTAGTATTGGCTTGAAGTGTGCCTGTGCAAATAAAGAGCTTAGTAGCTTGGCACATGGTAAGTGTGAGCTGTTACTACTGTCAATATTATACCAGTTGTACCTTATTCATTTAATATGAAAATGGTCATTTTTCAGGGCTTGGTGCCTCTCCCAATTTCCTTATGTAGTAAAGAAAACAGTGCTTACTATATTTTAGTGTCCTTGGCCTCCCTGTGTATCAAAATTACCTGAAGAGCCTTTTTAAAATACTGATGCCTGGACTCTACCTACCTTCCAGAAATTCTACTTCTGTTGGTGGGGCCCAGTTATCACTAATTTATATTCCCCAGTTGTTTCTTATGTAGAGCCAGAGTTGAGAACCCTGGAAAATCATCAGAGAGTTCACAGTTTCTATCACATGTCCTTTCAGCCCTTATTTCCAGAACAAAGAACTGTGATCTTGGGGGAACCGGTCTCCAGAATATCCCACCGTTAACATAGTCACAGACATACATTTCCCCCTTGTTCTCCAAATTCACCATCTGTCCTGCCCTCTAAGCTCCCGTGATGACTCAGCATTTTAATACCTCTTGGTGCTTCTTTTTATTCCCCTGATAGTCAAGTGCTTGCTCAAGTGAACATACTGCATAAAATGCTAAGTGATAAAAACACAAGGTAGGGACAGGTGGCAGGGGATGACAAACCCATGAAATCCTTCCAACCCTCCATCTCTCACTTGTCTTCTCAAGCCCATCGGGCGAGGTGGGCTTGGTCCCATCAGCAGTGGGTGGCCCAGCCCGGGAGAGGGCACGGGAGGGAATGGCCTGCCTGCCTGTGCCAGTGTGTGCAGAGGACACAAGGACAATGGGCTATTATAGTAATAAGCAGAGGGTAATTGCTGATATAGAGATGCAGATTCCTATTTGTTGCCCTCTGGCTTTTTAAAATACTTTGTTCATAATTATATGTATAAAGCTTGCAGCTCTTACTGGGCATTGAATTTCCATGGGAATGAGGCCAAAAGAAGGACTGGAGAATCGGCCCCACTCTGGCCAACCTGGGAATGCTTAGTCAGTCCTGTCCTGCTGACTCAATTCTCTCTTTGAACTGTAGGGCTTATGTAACTTTAGTGTAAGAGTCAAGCCCAGCGGTTGTATTGCCAAGATGGAGAAAAAAAAAAAAAGGCTGATTAAATTTGAGACATGGCAGATAATGCCAAAAGGCAGAGTAAATGTGATCTCTGAAGAGGGAGAGAGAATGTGTGTGTTTGGAGATAGGGGTATTGGAAACACGGAAGCCCCAGAGGAAGATAAGAGCTGTGGAGCAATTGCTCTGAGGAACCCCCACTCTCTCGCTGTCCCCTAGGATGCTACATCTGAATGGTCTCTGGTGGTGGCTGTTTTTTTCTAATAGACCCTGGAATGTGACTTAAAGCCTGCGTGAAAGGCCCAAGAAATGTCGAGGTGATCCTGAGGACCAGTTCCATCTATCAGAGCCTGAGTTCTGGCTTAGGTAGAAGACATAACCCACCCACTCCCCAGGAAACTCACACTCCAGGTCAGACTTGGAGCTGTTCCCACAACCCCAAATGCCCTGGGGCCCAGTCCAGATACATTCAAGCCTACCGGTTTAGTTGGATGGGATCTTGGGTATAGGCTTTACAGTTTGGGAAACTCATGTCCAGAGAGGTTGGGTAAGTTACCCAAGTCACACAGCATGCTTGTCTGTGGCAGAGACAGGACGAGCAGCTAAAACTTCCAATGGCCTGGCCTTGGCTTGCTCCTGTCTCTGAGGTCAAGAACACCAGGCTAGCATGGGAATGGCCTGGGGCTGCAGAAGGAGGTGGTTCCCCAGCCCCAAACCCCTGGCCGTTTGATTTAGGGAGGGATACTTCTGAAAATTTTGTCTAGGTGCTAATTGTATAAACAACACAGAAGAGCAAGTGCAAACGGAGTGAGTGAGACAGCCTGAGAGGACATTCTTAATGTATGAAGTCATTGGCACTCAGTGCAAACTACCCACGGAAACAAGGTTCTCACGTGGACTGCCACGAAGAAGGCTTTCCAAGGCTTGCAGTTGCAGCAGAGAAAAAGTGAAGAATCGACAAAACATTCTGCAGCTTTACTCACTCAGCTCTTCAAACTCAAATATTTGTTTTAGATCCGGAAACGGCTCAGGGCACAGGCGCGATCTCACTAAGTGCGTGATTATGGCACCACGTGGCCGGCTGATGTCCCGGCTAAGTGACCCGGTGTGATTCAGGATTTCTCCCGTCTTAGCCTCTCCTCCCGTCAACACCTTTCAACAAGAATGCAGCTGAGTGGGAACTGGGCTGATGTCCTTCCAGAGGTAGGAATCCAGCCCTCCCATTTACGCCCCGTCTCTGGGGCTCGGAGTGGTCCAGCGCCCCCTGCTGGTGACCACGGCTCACTCCTCCTCTACCGGTTCATGATGAGCCTGGGCTGTCACACATCCAACAGTGATTCAAAGACTTCCCTCTTGCACAAGAGAACTCTGTCTGCTTAAAATGCCCAGCGCCTGGTGATGTCATGTCTTTTTTGCTCCCCTCTACGTTCGGAAATTTATTTGGGAGTGGCTGGAGGTGGATTCTGAAATCCTTCTCTCATATCCTGGGTGCTCCCTAGACAGAGGAATCTCTGGCTGGAGGCAGGTGATGCTCCCTTGAGCCCCATGCCGTCATCTCTGAGCACTTCCGAGCCCGTGGCCAGCATGCTCACCAAGCAGCCGAGACGTTGGAGAGGTTTGCCAGCTGTCTCATCAGATGGAATGCAAACACACAGAGACAAGAGAGACTGGCTTGCTCAGAATGTTTTCTGCTTTTCCAGCCCCTCAGTCTCCAGGGTTCCTTAGGAGAGCTGCAGGAAGGAGGGCAGCCCTCTCCACACAGTAGCACTCTCTGACACTTGTCTTCATGGAGGAAGAGCCTTCCTCAGGAGGGGTCTTCCGACTGAGGTGCTTGGGGCATCCGGGGTACCAGTTCCACTCAGCAAGATGTGGCTTCAGAAAGTATGAACATGCTTCTTGAGGAACAGTGTAGGCTGTCAGCATAGAACATAGGGAACACATCAGCAATTAAACAAAGAGGGAGGGAAGGGGGAGGAAGGGGTGGGGAGTGGAAGAACAAAGGGTGGGGAAGGGGAATAGGCCTCTAGGACCTACAAAGCGGCAGCACCAGAAATAAGGAAATCAGTTGTGAGAACCTTGAAGTTACTGCTGTACACACACACACACACACACACACACACACACACACACACACACTTCCTGGGGCCACTTGCTCAAGCCTGAAATTCCTTGGGGACTGGGCAGTGGGAAGAGGCTTTCACTCCACAACTGAAAATAACACTTAAATACCCATAACTCTCTGATTCAAAAAAATCAATGACTCTCAAACCCATCTCAATCGGAAATCACTGATTTTTAAATCCTTTAGTCACATTGATAGAGAAAAAGGATTATGCAGGAGCTGGACCTAAACTCTGGCTATTTCATAATTTTGCCTGAGGCTTGGCCTTCTTGCATTAAAAACAATCTTTGTACTCCATTGACATGGTTAGTTTTTTTTTTACCCTCTCCTCTCTGGACTTTCTATTACCTTCTTTAGCCGTGTGCCACGAGGCCTTCTCAATACTAAGCCTCCAGGTTGGCTATTGACCCAGATTTCCAGAGGGACTTCCTGATACCGACCAAGTACAGGTGAACTGCAGGGAGTCGCCCGGTCCATGAGTCTGTGAAGATCTAGAACCCAGGTCTAACGCCCTGGTATTACAGTGCAGGAAGTCGTGCTGCTGGTCTGAGTGAGAGACTGGAGAGCAGAGACCACGTGGTTTCTTTTTCTTTTTTTTTTAAGATTTTATTTATTTATTTGACACAGAGAGAGATCACAAGTAGGCAGAGAGGCAGGCAGAGAGAGGGGGAAGCAGGCTCCTCCCAGGACCCTGAGATCACGACCTGAGCCGAAGGCAGAGGCTTTAACCCACTGAGCCACCCAGACGCCCCACCACAGTGGTTTCTGCTTGGGGATTTGGTTCACACTTTCCATCTCTTTCTCTGGTTCTTTCTCTGACCAGTGACATATCTCCACCTCCACATTCTGTGTTGTCTCAGGCTTCTGGCTTCTGATATGAGAATAGCCAAAACACTTCCTTTGAAGAGATCTGTATAACGGAGACCCTTGTAGACTAATTAGGACCTGTCTCTGGAATTCCCAGATCTCTGGCATTAAGTAAACATAGAGAAGCATTTTCTCTCCACAGAGTAGGACTACTGGAATAATAGAGGCGTCACACACAGAAGGCTGTGGCATGATACTCAATAAAGGTGACCTTCCCTCTTTCTCAAGGAATGAAGACCCGGGAAGGCAGATTTCCATCTAGAACTAATGGCTCTTCTTGCGTTCTGACTGTGGAGAGAGAACTTGGCGCGAGGGTTTGTTTATGCTCTACTTCCTTGTGCTGGGGCGGAGGTGTGGGTTCTGTTTTAGGAAGTGTGCATTGCGTTGGCTGAGGAGGAGACTGAGAGAAAACGCATGCACACACACACGCACACATGCACACACGCACACATACACGCCTGTGGTTGCCATGGACCCTGGTATCTGTTCCCACTGGCTAGCTCAGCAGAAAATTTGGCTGAGTTGCAAGACTGCTTTGAGGGTGGGTGTTACAAAGAGCAAATACATTTTTCAGGTTCAGGAAAACACCGGCAGAGGGGAGCCAAGGGAGGAGGAGAGAAAATATTTTTTTCTAATAATAATTTTTGAAGTCGGAGCTGAATTTCACCTATTAACCTTGCCGATGTTGCTTCACCCAGCTCTTTCTCAACGCCCAATGCCCGAGGTGAACCCTGGGAGGCACACCTTCAGCTGACAGCTGTGATAGAACTTTCTGTTTACAATACACGTTCTGCATATGCTATGACTGACCAAGCACCACTGGGTAGATAGCAAAAATCTCTAACCTGGCCATCATCATAATATCGAGAATATTTAGGAAAGCCATGATAAAGTTATCTTAGGGTTGGTTCATAAATTCTTGGAATAATTGTGGTTGCCTTAATTATACATAATCAGTAGATGGCAAGCTCCGGCTGATGGGAATAATTCCGGACCTATCCAGAGGTCCCTAGGTCTGGAAGAAGGAGGAAGTAAAGTTAATGCTTTCTTTTTCTTTTTCTTTCTTTCTTTTTTTTTTTCCCAGATTTTACTTATTTATTTATTTGAGATAGAGTGAGAGAGAGTTGGGGCAGAAGGGGAGAGGGATAGAGGGAGAGAATGAGAGAGAAGACGACTCCCCTCTGAGCGGGGAGCCCAGATGCAGGGCTCGATCCTAGAACTCTGAGACGGTGACCTGAGCCAAAGTCAGACACTTAACCCGCGGAGTCACCCAGGTGCCCCAAGTTAATGCTTTCTTCAAAGGTTTCAAAATTTCCTTAGATTTTACTGCAGCTTTAATCCAAAAAGTGTAACCCAGGGCATTGCCAAAGAAAATGGCTTGTTAAATTCCTGCTCAGTTGGCCAGTTTAAATGGAATGACAGAAGGAACCCCCAAGCTGCAGATGGCCTCAGAGCCAATTCTTCTGACTTACAAAAAACACGTTTTGAGAGAAAAAGTTGTATTTGCTTCATTTCATTGTGAAATTGGAGTTGTCTCAATCAGATACATAATTAAAGATTGAGGGGAAGGTGGTACTTTCCGAAAACAGAGTTCTATGATCCCTGATGCATATTTACAAGCCCCCAGGGTTGTTTCAATTTTACCGGTGAGTTTAAAGAACTTATTTTAGAAAGTCTTAAAATGACATTAAATCCTTTAAACTTTTTTGGTAAGATGTGGGGTGCCATTGTAGACAAGAGAGAGAGAGTGATTACATCAAACTGATGGTGGGTGTTGTAAGTCCCAGAGGTAAGGTCATTGCTGGGCTGGATTTTAAACTTCCAGCAGATCTGGATTTGCTATCCCACTTCAGCTTCTTGGACGGGGGGGGGCATAAAGATCAGAGATAGTCGGCTCCTCAAGTCCCATTAGGTTGAACTACTCTTGAGGCAATAAAAGTTCTCATTTACTGTAATTCCTGTAAAATAACACCATTTGCTTATTGAACTCATTTTCTTTTAGCCAGATGTCCCCCAAATGCTTTAAAATCCCAAGTAGGTTGATGAATGAAAATGGGGGAAGGAAGCAGTCAGTGCCTGATGTTCTCAAGGCTTACAGATTCTCCCCTTCAAGAAATAAGAATATTGCCTACTTTCCTGGGAATTGAAGTTGCCTTGAGAATTAGCACACAATGAAAAGTGCTGAAATGTGACCCTAAGCGGTGTTTCACAGGTGAGGAGACCCAGATGCAACTAGGGCGCCCAGGAGAAGCCCAGCAAAGGACAGACCCCAAGTGTATGGGGGGAGGCAGGGAAACTGGAATAAAGTTCTTGGGAAAACTGGATTCTCTGCCCATAATTCTTCAGGTTTTCAATTCAGTCTATTAAAAAGGAACTCTGCAAATGAATTCTCTTTATAAAGAAGCTGATCAGAGACGACCATTTTTTTTTTAATTTTCAAGGTGTATTTTTTTTTTTGAACCTGATATAATCAGAAACCTTGTTAAATTGGGAATGCTGAGTTTGTCTTGGATGAAAAGATTGGGAAGACGTAGACAAAGCAGGGCTTTACTTGAACCTGACAGAGGACAGATTTCTGTTCTGTAATAGTTTCTTATATATTCTTTCTTTCTTTCTTTGCTTATTTACTTATTTATTTATTTGACAGAGAGAGAAAGAGAGATCACAAGTAGGCAGAGCGGCAGGTAGGAGGGGGGGAAGCAGCCTCCCTGCTGAGCAGAGACCCCCGACTGGGGGCTCAATCCCATGACCCTGAGATCATGACCTGAGCCGAAGGCAGAGGCTTAACACACTGAGCCACCCAGGTGTCCCAGTTTCTTATGTATTCTTAAGAGATGCACTCAGGCCCAGCTGCTGTGTGCAAATAGGGAAGAGAAGGGGAGGGAGTCTGGATGGAGGGAAGAGGCAGGAAAGAGGGAGAGCCAGTAAGAGGGCACCTAACTGAGCTCGCCCCTGCTTGTGGTCGGCTCAAATGGTTATTGGATCCTAAGGGAACATCTTTTGATATGCCCTTCAAATGATGGCATTTGCAGAACAGCACTTGCATAGGGAGGAAAGATGGAGAGTTTATCCATTGACTCCCCTCTCCCATTGGTCAAAAGTTGGCACCACAGACAGTTACCACCCCCTGGCTTCTGGTGGCACTCATTTGGTAGATGCTCTGTGGTCCTGAGGTATCTCAGGACACAGTCAAGTAGAGAAGCCCCAGGCTGGAGGTGAAGAACTATGAAATTGCTCATGCATGTCTTAGGATGGGAGGCATGCATGAGTTCTTGAGAAGTTGGTCACAGCTTGTGCAGAATTGGTCAGAACAGCAGTGGGTGGAATGGAAAAAGTGGTCAAAGATCTCAGAGACATGAGAAAGAGAGAATCTGATTCATACAAATCTCTACCTAGATTTCCTTTGGAAACATGGCATTCCAGTCATTGAAATACATGTATCTACAATGATACATAGATATATGGAGGGGATTTGGCATCCTTGGCCAACTGCTTATTGTTTCCCCAATATCCATCTTCCTCTTCTTAGTAACAGAACTCCTAGTTTTTAACTGTGCCCATGGCCGCACAGAATAAAGACTATGTCCATTTTCTGGCCTCCCTTGCAGATAGCGACTGTGTGACTTACTTCTGCTCAATGGGATGCAAGTGGAACTGGTGTGTTCCCTTAAATGGAGGGAGCATGATCTTCTTTGTCCTTTCCTTCTTCCTAGGGGCTGGAATTCAGATGCAACGGATGGTACTCCAGTAGCCATTTTGGACCAAGAGATGACCTTAGGAATGAAAGCTGCATGTGTCAAAGCAAAAATCTTAAGCAGCCTGGGTTCTGTCATCATAGAGTCACCCACCACACAATCCCTGGACTGCTTACCTCTAGGTTTCTGGCAATAGAGAGACCGAAATATTTAGGTCTTACTTAAGCCACTGTTATTTTGGGTTTTCTGTTCTTTTGGCCAGACTTAATTCTAAATGATATGACGTCCAAAGGAGGGAGGATATAAATGGAAAAGCATATATATCCACTTGAAAAAATGGCTCTCACTTGCCTATCCCTGCCTTCTCATTTTTGCCTAGCCTGCTTTGTGATGACAGTTAAGAAGTGGTCCTTACTGAGTCTCTACCTGAGTCAAGCACCGGTAGGCACTTGACATCTGGTATCCCAGAGACTGCTCTCAATGCCTCTGCGAAGGAGGAATGATTGGTGCCATTAAGGCCATTTTCAATAACTGGGTCATCCTACCCTGAATCTTACTCCACTCCAACCTACTGTATAAATAGTGGCCTGCTTGATTCTTCCCACATAAACCTTATTGTAGCACCCTTCTCTTTAGAATCTTCTCATGGTGTTTTAGTTATCTAATGCTACATGACAAATCACCCAAAACATTGTGCTTAAAAAAAATAGTAGTTTCTGCTTCTGTTGATCAGGCATTTGGAAAGGACTCAGCCTGGCAGTTCTCCCTTGGGGTCCCTTGTGTGGTTGCAGTCATGAGTCGGCGGGGGCTGCAGGATTCTAAAGACTGGATTGGGCCATTCAGTCTGCTCCTAAGACTGCCCACTCTCATGCCAGGCAAGCCGGTGGTAGTTATAGGCAGGGGGCTTTCTCCGCATGGCTATTGTGTGGCCTCTGGAGATGGAGGCTGGAGTCCCCCAGACGGAGTAGTCCAAGGCACCAAGATGAAAGCCGCATTGCTTCTCATGCCTACCCTTGAAAGTCACACCCCATCAAGTCCACCCTACTCTAGCGGTTGAGGAAGTTGCACGTATCTGCCTGGTTTTGAGGGCAGAGACCTCAGATCCCACCTCTCTATGGAAGTGTCAATTATCGCTTGTAGAATGGGGGACCCCGTTGTGGTCATCTTTGGGAAACACGAAGCCTGTGTCTTTAGTCATAGAACTATCCTACATCCCCTCCCTCCCCACCATATGGAACATTCTACTCCCAAAGTCACTCCTGGTTAGCATTGCTTCCTACCAATGCTGCCTTCACTGAGCAGTGAAAACTGGGGCCCCATCCACTGTGTCTTCTGCAATGGAGTGTTGATGATCGATGATAGCAGAATGAAAAGAATGCAATTGATACTGAGGTCCTAACATATGATATGGTTTACTCTTTCTGAAGAGATAGATCAAGCTTGTGCCTGACAAACCCCTGAGCACCCCAGAGTTGCCTTCACCCCCACTGACCTGGGGCATCTGATTAGCCGGTCAATGTCATCAGAGAGAGGGACTGCAGACTAAACTCTTTTCACAGAGCTCTGTAGCACTTTCCCATCCCCACAGCCCAAGTCAGGCTAAGGTGTGGATTTGGGTGGTAACATCTCTCCCGAGCATTGAGGTACCCTGGTGACGCAAATGCTGGCCACAGCACAGCCTACATTTCTGGGTTTCTGCTGAGCTGGGTGTGTGGGGTTTAAAGCCAAGTTTCCGGCATGCCCGGGCACAGGGACGTCTGCACAAGCACAGAACCTTTCTATACCAGAGAGGAAGGACCAGGTCTGGGAAGCTGCAGGCTCTCACAGCTCAGAAAGGGGCAAGTCTGATGAAAACCTCAGGGGAGCAGCCCACTGTACTTTTCTGGCTCCTGACTCATTATGAGACCTTGGTATCATTCCCCCTCCCTGGAACTCAGTCTCTCCAGCTAAAAACCTGAGATCGTCATACTTGGCACATCCCTTCCCCGCCCCGCCCAGACGTGCTGTGCTGGAGAATGTTTGCGGAGTGCACGGAGTTCTTCTGATAAAAGGTGTCCCCTGAGTGCAAAGGATTCCTGTCGCATATTGCGCCATGTGGCTCTCTAGAGGAGCGCGCCGTTCTGCTGGAGGGCAGGATCTCTCTTTAGTGTCTGCCCGGGAGGAGCAAGGGGCCCAGAGGCAGGAGAGGATGCAGCGGGAAGTTGCTGGTGTGCGATGGTGGGGCAGCTCCATGGGCCTGGGTGACACATGGCGGGTGAGCCAGCCAGGCTGGGGTGGAGCTGCGAAGCCCACGTGCCCACAGTCACAGCCTGCCTGGCCGCGAATGGAGCAAGGAGATCAAATACCGCAGAGCACACCGCACCTGCTGAGTTCAGCGTCACAGACAAGAGTGGGGTGGCAGAATGGGACGCTAGGAGCGGGGGAGTGGGTCCCATCATTCATGCCACTCAAGGTGAGAGGGCAGAAGTGTCCTTTGGCATCTTTCACAAAACTTTGGAACAGTCCATGGGGTTGTGACACGCTCACTGTGCTGCAGCTTTTCTTGAGCAGTGGGAACAGAGCAGTGGGAACTGAGCATTCTCCCCATCCTGTGCCATTTGTCCCCAAACCACTGTCCCTCTGTGTCGTGTCCTCCCACTTCATGTGAGCGCATCTCCCCTGTGCCCAGCGGCTCTGCTCCTTCCCTCTCCCTTCCCACAGCTGATTGAATAGGTGTTTGGAGGTGTCGCCTTCAAAGGGTTAAAAATAAAACCAGGCTTTCCATACTGGGATTTCTCATTATTGTGCTTACAAATGAGTGCTGCCGCAGTTTTCAACAATTGGCTAACAAGCTCTAATTCGAGCATTTCGACTGGACCTTTGCACAGCGGGAGCAGACAGGGAGCAGATGGCTTCTTGCAACTGTTTGGGGAGCCGATCACGTTTCCGTTCTAGCACAGCGTTCCTGAAGAGGGAAGCCACAGGTAGGGTTGACAGAAGCACCGCCAAGTCAGGAGAGCTACTGTACTGGGTGGGCGGCGAGCACAGAGAAAGCCCAGGTGGGGGGGGGGCCACCAGGCCGGCGGAGAGCCCGTGCCCAGTGAAGCTCGAAGTGGGGGGGGCTTGGGTACTCCTTCGGCAGTTTCTTGGCCCCTGTGCAACGTTACCAGAAAGTACGTAGCTCTGATTGGTGTTAAAGTCATTATGTCTTGCCTGCTGACCTTGCTCCCTCCCTTACTGTACTTGTGACCTCAGACGTTCTGGGCCATGAACTGGGTTTGGTTAGTTCTTTCAGGGCAGGTTGAGTGGGTTGGCTGTAATGAACCTTTAAAGGGGAAGGGATGGGGCCCGGGTGGGGGGAAGGGGGGAGAGCTCAGATTCTCAGTAGAAGCTAAATGGTGTTGGTGGTTGGTACTCTGCTCCTCAGTCCTGTGGTAACTGCCTGGTCCGCTAATGGCATCTGGAGAGAAGGATCAAGAACTGGCCAGAAGCAGCAATGGGGGCTGAATTAAGGAGCTGGGATCCCCCGGAACCAGCCCAGAGGCTCAGTGGAATGTTTCTGGAATCTGGCTCCTCCCTCCTCCCCGGGCCCCTCCCCGGGCCCCTCCCCGGGCCCCTCCCCAGAATATCTGTTTGGCTCTTGCTGTATCCCCTGCACAGAAGTGCTTAGCAAATGTTTGCTCAAAGAATGAATGTTTCTGGTATCCTTCTAGTGGTTTCTCTCATGCCTGCTCATGAGCCCTCAAGGCCCCCCACCTATCTTACTCCAGAATCTCCCCTGCTTAACATTTTGGCTATCTTCCTGTCTCATTTCTAATTAATTATTGGTCTCTAACCAATAGAGTTAGCCCTTCCCTAATCTGCTTAAGACAATACTACTGACAAGGTCAAAATTTCTCAAATAAATCTATAAGTGAAGATTTTCTTCTCTTTCCTCTATTCTTCCGATCATTTCAAAACTTTTATCATGGGTATTTCCACACATACAAGAAACTGGAAAGACTGAGATAGGACTCTCCTCCCCACTGTATATTCCTCACCCAGTTTCCAACAGTTATTAGCATTTTTCCAATTTTGTTTCATGTCTCCTCTGACTTTTTCTTGGGAGGGGGGGACGTATTTTAATCCTCTAGCTTTCTGAGTGCTGTTAAAAAGCCTTCCTTACCTTCATTCCCACATAAGCTCGTTAGCCCTGCACGGACAGCGGCACATTCTAGTTCAATTACGTTCTGCTTCGAATGTCATAGTTTTACTTCTGTGTCCAGAACTGTTTGAATTATACAGTTCTTAATGCTTTAAGTGCTGTTATTTAGAATCCAATTTAGCTTGCTTTAGAATCTCTATTTTTTCCCCTTTCCCTTTTTTCTTCTGAGGCTAAAAATCGGAGCTGCCCAAACTCTTCCACCTCCCCTCGCCCCATCCCAGAGTGTGTTTCTTTTTCTCCCTTTCTCTTTTCCAACCATACCCTGAAGCATTTCCCCAGACCACCCTTTGTGATCTAACCACATGTCACCAGCTCAGGAGACATTCTGAAAATGGACTGCAGTGTTGAAATCGCCTAGATCCAGGTTACTTCTGTAAGAGCATCATGTGCTAAGACAGACCTTCTAGGCTGTGTCAGGGAAGTTCTCCATCTCCCTCATGTCTGCAGGGACAGAGACAGAGGGAGGGACACATTTGGGGTTGGGGAGCTCTCCTGGGTGTTTCAGGTAGGTCTGCCTACTAGATCTTCCTAATGTGTATGAGTTGACAATTATTCCTTGTGCCAGAAATTTAAAATTTGTTCCATGTATATATTTCTTTTATTTCTATTTTTATTTCTACATTGTCTACAAATATTGTCTACAATTGTCTACGAACGCAGTCCAGGCATGCTATGTTTTGACCCTTCATTCTTAGGCAGAGAATGAAGATCGATTGCTTCCTCACCAGCCTCCTGGAAGTGCCTGTGGCTTTATCTGGGGGTTCCCCCTGTGCCCTTCCCGAGAGCTAACCAGACATGGGGGCAGATGCGTGGGACCACAGGGAGTCTGATACTTCTCCTTCTTAGGTGAGGACTGCATCATGCAAACAGCCAGCTCTCCACACAGATGGCACCGAATGTTCTGTGAATTTCTCTCGGCACAACAAGCACACCTGTCAAGCGGGTTCCAAAGTTCCTTTCCTCCTTAATTACTCAGCCCACCTCAGCCAGGGACTATTTCCCTGTCTTATCCTGCCGTACTCAGACTTTCCCCACCCTCCCAAATCCCCCTAACTGTGAGCACTAATAGGAATGGGAGCCAGTTGTTAGGGCCAATGGACAGAGAGCTGCCCAGTGGGATGAGCCAGCCCCCTCTCCCCTCATCCTCTTTCATGATCCCTGCTTCCTTTTTGTTCCTCTTTCCCCACGGCCTCCCCCTCCCATCTGCTGCCTGGAGGTTTCTTGCAGAGAGACCCCCCCCAGCCAGCCCCAGACCCTAGCCCCCCCCACATACCCTCCTTTCCTCTGGCCTTCCTCACGAACCCCAGGTCCTCAGGACAATTCTCAGCCAGGGGGCTGCTTGTGAGCAGTGGTTACTGCATAGATAAATGACAGAAATCTGTGTGTTGAGCTGCTACATTCTTTTATCAACCCTGCCCAGGTATCCTGCCCTTCCTAGTCATAATAGCTGACATTTTTTGAGTGCTCACTACGTGCCAGTGCTCACTTCGTAGTAACTCATTGTCCATGTTAACTCATTTAATCCTCACAACCACCCTATGAGGCAAGTATTACTGTTACCCTCATTTTACAGATGAAGCAACGGAACGCACAGAGAGGTTCAGTCACTGGCCCCAAGTCACACAGCAAATAATTAGCAGAGAGGAAATTCGAATCTGAGAGGCTGACTGAGAACTTGACTTGAGAACATGCAGGTCCTTAAAAGTAAACCTGAAACTATGTAAAATTGCATACTACATAGAAATAATTATATAAGGATCAGGTGGTAGAATTCAGATTATGATGTTTTCCTTTCCCCCTTTTATTTTCTCTTTCCCATTACAATTTTTTTTAAATCATAGGATTGCTCACGCAGTGACTGTGGAAAATGAACCTGATAGTGGAGATGTGGATGATGTAGAAATCTCCTCCAGTGGGGGAGACACTTTTCATTAGGTTGCTTTGCTGTGTCCTGCTAACCTCAGATAGGCAGGAAGACTTAAGTCTGGTTTCTGTCCTTGCTTAAGGAAGACCAAAACTCTGGAATCATGTAGTGTTTTTATAATCATTATGGAAATACTACATGCCAAGTCTCCAAAAAGAAAGTATCTATCTTTAGGGATTTGAAGGTCAACTAAAATTATAGGGGAAAGTAATTAAAAGAGAGATGGATCTGTAACTATGAGTTAGCTTGGGGAAAAAAATTAAAATATCTACAAACTCCCCACAATGGAGGAAACATCATCCTCACTCTTATAATATCTCAGAAGAATGTCCCATCATAAAAGTAAGTCTTTAAGAGCTGAATCGCAAAGAAGAACATGCTACAGGGCACGGTGCCATGGGGGTTTCGAGGGGCATCAGTCAAATCTACAAGGGGTGAGGGCAGAAGAATGACAGGATGGCTTTGAGAGAGGACTCAGAACGGGAGAGCTAGGATGTCACCAAGACAGACCTAGCCCAGACCCATATGGTCACTGACTCCACTCTCCTTCCAAGATGCTGTGGGCATCATCGGAGGGCAGGACCATGCCCATCCCCCTTGGTGCCCTAACCTCTAGCTACTGTACCTGGCACACGGCTAGTGCTCAGTCTACTCTTTGTGGGGGGAAAATATGAATGAATGAACATGGTGATGAGTCAGTCAGGTGTATGAAACCTGAACAGCCACTTACCTATCTGTCATCTACTTCCCCCATTGGTCTTGCCCTCCCTCGTCCTTCATGGTATTGCTCAGAGCTCTGGGCATGGCCTCACTCCCGGCGTCGCTAACAGTGGCATACCTCAGGCCTCGCTCACCGCATTCTTCCGTGTGTCATCAGCTGCCGAGGCTCTAGAGGAGAAGGAACCTCCAAAGAGTGGTTTCCCCACACTTGAGGGCATTGTAGAATGTCTTCCCTGAACCTCCAGGGATCTTTGGGTCTCCAGCCTGGATCCCACTGAGGTAACCTCTGGAGGGGAGAGCTTGGGAAGGTGGGACAGGTGGGGTAATGGCACTGAGTGAAGGCAGTATGGACAATACCTCATTCTGGCCCTTAGACAAGCATTCCCCGGCCCTCTCTGCTCCAGCCCCTCCAAGATAGGATGGGGCGGCTGTGCCGGGGTTCTCATGAGAGAGACAGATGGAGAAACTCTTTGGAAAATTTAATGTTCTATATAAATATGCTCTCTAGAGAATGAAATTTTCCTAGGGGCCCATCTTTTAGCATTTCCTATAATGTTCTCTAACTCCTTAAGCCTTTTTTTCTTCTTTCTCCTAAATAAGGGAGAAAAATCCTGTGTGCTATTTCCTCTTCCACCTTTCTCTCCTTAGGATTAAAAAAAAAGGCAACATTATTTTCTGAGTTTCTCAGCAACTAAACTTTATGAGATAGGAAATTCTCAATTCAGAGTGAAAATTTACATGTAAACCAATTTTCTTAACCTAATGGGTGCTTATACATTCAAAAAAAAAGCTTCAGATTTCTGTCTTCACATCACTGTTAACTCTCCATTTCTCCTGAGCTTGTTCATCGGTCTCTGGGAAAATCTCTTGGCAACTCCGCTCCATGGTAAGCACCTCCAAATCAGTGTGAAAGCCTTAATTTAATCACACCATTATAGTTTCCCAACACAGATAAATGAGATAAACTAAATACACACCAGGAAGGAAGGAAAAAAATTTTTCTCTATTGATAAAAAGCGAAAACCTTGCAAAAGCAGCATTTTAACAGTTGTGGTAGTAGGGATCATGGAAACTGCTCAATGAAGAGATTGGGAGGTCACGTGTCCTTGACAGGTTTCAAAGTAACTCCAGAAATCCCAACAGCAGCAAATCAGAAAAGACCCAAGAGGCAAGACATTCCTTAAGACATGAAAAGTGTTGAATGGGAGCCTGAAAAGAGAGAATTCCGTCCTAATCAGAAATCAGGTTTGATTAATTCATGTGACTTAAATCAAGAATCCCCAGAACCTGTCTTTTAGCTATTTCAAAGACTTTTATTAGTCATTGTGTTTTTCAAGTCATGAGCAGAAGACACTCAGCACCTTATTTCCTAGAACCAGAATTTGGGGGAGTGGAAGGGAAGGGATGCCTTAGAACAAAATGTATCAGGTAGCGTAATGATTATGGGTCAATGCAGATGGTACGCTGGGAACCAAATGTGCTGATGCAAGTGAAGGTTGGCTGCAGACTAGTAGGTAGGATAAGGGGAAAGAGGCCTGGAATTCATCACTGATCCCAAGCTGGGAAACACGCCAACTTTATTGCATCATTATTGGGGAGGGAGAACAACCCACCATGATTCTAGGGTGCATTAGAAAGAAAATTGCATGCAAGGGAAAGAGAAATAATCATTTTATTATGCTTCCCAGTAGACTTTTAGAAAACCACATACCGTCTTGATGATGGCACTTTTCAAAAGATACGAAAAACTTGAGACAATCCAGAAAGAATGACACAAATGAAAAGAGAGCATGCGTGATGGATAAGAGGCCCCACGAGGAAAGGTTAAAGCATCAGGACTATTTAACCTAAAAAAGGAAAAAATCAAGTGGTGAGACATAATTGTTTTCAAACATATGACAGGTTTTTGGCAGGAGGAGGCCGATCGTATGGTTCCTGAGCATATGGAGGACAAGACAAACTACGCAGATGGAAATAAGAACAATAAATAAGTCCTCTGGTGGCTCTCTGTTTCCTCCAGACCAAGGCGAAGCTCCTTTGTGGCCCTCGCCTACTTCTTAGCACTGCCACCACTCAGCTGCGAGCCATGCCCGCTGCTACCCCTCTCCCTCTGCTCCCGCGTGCCTTCCACACCCACATGCCCTCTTGTCTCTACTTGCTTAACCGGCAACTTTGCATCTTCTCTGGGCTCTACCCGCTCATGTTTCTGGTTTCCCCGATGCCAGGAGCTCCCAGTAACAGCACGAGACCCAAGTTTAAAGCCCATGGAAGGTTGTTAAATCAATGAATAATTTAAGGAGGAAATACTTCATGCCAAAAACAAAGACAAGGAGAGAGATGTCTAGTGAGGAATCTGGGGGTGAAATGCTGTGCGCTGTGCTCTATGAACACTCTTCACCCCACTAACCCAGTGTGTGGTGAAATCTACCATGCTCACTAATACTTTCTGTATTTGGTTTCTCTTTGGGAGTACAGTTCAGTGTATAATTCCACTTCGGGGTGGTTAGGGGTTTTCAACAGGTGTGGATACCCACCACCTGTGTAATGCTGGAAAATTTGTTTTGTTTCTGAGGAAATTTGGCGGGTCGTCCAGATTCCAATCCCTCAGTAGGACTTTTCTTGGTCTCGTTTTCTTACTGATTGTAAAGAGTTCAAGTACCTAGCTGTGTAGCTCTTTTCATATGGCGGGTCTAGAATAAATCCTTGGGATCGTATGGTAATTAAACACCATGTCCATTCTGGGGCAGTAGCAATTCAATTATTCTGTTACGTTGACCCTCCTTGTGTCAGTCCACCTAGGCCTATTCTGTGCAGAACTGCTATTTAGAACACATTGTCCTGGGAGCCCCACAGCATCCCCGGAGGATGTGGATGGAGAGTCTTCTAGAGCTATTCGGCATCTCCACTGACCTAGGCAGGCTGCCTGGCGAACTTCACAAAAAAAGTTCAGAGAAAATAGTAGCAGCAAGTGGACCCTCAGCCACCAGAGGACTCTTCCGTCAAACTCTACTATTTTCCTGAAGCTGTTATATGAGATCATTCCTGCATTATATGAGGCCGGAAGGGATGGCGAGAATTCATCAAGGTCATGCCTGTCTGTCTGGGCAGAACAGAGCTCACCCTTTGCAGAAACCTGGCTGGTTTTCTTTCTCTGTTAAACCTCCACATGCCCCTATTGCATTTTATCTTTATGTTTGTTTCCAAACCGTGTTTTCTCTCCAGAACAAGCCTCTGCTGTATTTACTTTAAGATACATTAGAACACCAGTTTCCCACTATGCCTCTTACTCCTTTGCCAAAATTATGCAAATTAAGAATAACCCCAACCTGTTTGGGGTTGCTCTTGATTGAGAAGCAATTGGGTGTAATATGGTAATGCTAATATTTGTCCCTGAAGAGATAGAGACCTGAAAATGCTAATGTGAAACCCCCTCCAGGGAAGAGGACTAGGAGCTGGGAGGTTGAGGGAGGAGCAGAGAGGTGGGGAGCCCCGTGGGGCTCAGAAGTTGGTGAGGAATGGGCCTTTTAGAAACAGTGAGGGGTTTGTTTGTTTCATTCTATTTTCCTTTATTCTCCAAACTTTCAGTGGTGACCATGTGTTACTCTTAGGAGCAGAAAATATGAAGTGGGGCGCCTGGGTGGCTCAGTGGGTTAAAGCCTCTGCTTTCGGCTCAGGTCATGATCTCAGGGTCCTGGGATCGAGGCCCGCATCGGGCTCCCTGCTCGGCGGGGAGGCTGCTTCCCCCGCTCTCTCTGCCTGTCTCTCTGCCTCCTTGTGATCTCTTTCCCTCTGTGAAATAAATAAATAAAATCTTTAAAAAAAATATGAAGTGAACCGTGGGACAGAAAGATGATGGGGGAACACAGAAGCAGAGGAGAGGTAGGTAAGAGCAGGTCCCAAGAGCACCTCCAGGGAAGAGTGGGGTGCAGGGAAGTTCCAAGGCTGGGGTCCAGGGGAGCTGCGGTGTCAGCCATTAGGTGGTTGAGGGGACAGTGGTTCCACCATGAGCCTCAGGGCCTCAGGTCTGAGAGAAAACAAACATCTTCAAGCCCAGTAGAAGAGGTAAATGTGAGTCACCACTGGGAAATTGTGAGCAACATAACCAGTTTGTGTTTCTTCATTCATTTCTTCAACAAAATGTATTCTACAAATACATATTGATTACACTCTGCAGAGTGTATACAGTATATACGGAGAGGATACTTTCCTACTGTCTGTGGTGGAAGAAGATAAATAGAGATGAATAAAACACCCTTTCCCTGTTGATGGAGCAGAAGGCTTTCTGAATGAACCTCTGGTCATGAACTTGCCCAGGGGAGTCTCTGCCAGGGGCCTTCACATGCAGCAGGTCCCCTGAGCTGACTGAGTGTAGTCATGGCAGACGGAGAGGAGGATGTTGGGGGTGGGTGGGTGACAGACTGGTTGCTTTGGACGAGTGCTGAAGGGCTCTGACTTCACATGGAAAGCCTTAAGAAAGAAAGAAGGTGGCGATGAAGCAAAGTGCTTCTCACTGTGGCCCTTTGTTTGGGGCTGCCTCTGGCCATGTTCTATCCCCTGCCAACGTCAAATCCTTCCCACATGTGACCCCACCCGTGGGAAGCTATGAACTTCCGTGGTAAGTGATTAGCTGTCCTTTCCTGGTCACCTGTCTTTCCCTCTCACACTCTTAAAGCCCTTTAATGTCCTCTGAGATGTTAAGGATTTCTTTAGCTAATTCTTCCCCCCACCTTCACCAGGAAGTCATACATCATTACTGTCAGCATTTGGGTCCTCTCTATGCCACAGAGGTCAAAGATTCTACCCAGGGGCAGCAGGGTAGCTCAGTTAAGGTCAGTTAAGCGTCCACCTTGGGCTCAGGTCATGATCTCTGGGTCCTGGGATCAAATCCCGCATTGAGCTTCCTGCTCAGTGGGGAGTCTGCTTCTCCCTCTCCCTCTCTCCCTCTGCCTGCTCATTCTCTCTCTTTCTCTCTCTCAAATAAATAAATAATCTTTAAAAAAAATTCTAGCTAGTGAGTTATGAGTGCCATCAATGGAAGCAGCAACCTCTTAGAAAATAATGTAATAATCTGGACCAAAGGAAGCCATTTTCAAGGTATACCTTGCTGATGTCTCAGCTTCTGATGTCCAGGCTCCGGTCTCAGGCAAACTACATTAAGACTGATGCTATTTATTGTTACCAATGTATAGAAAAGGTGGCAGAAACGTTGGAAGACCTCTGAAGTCCCATTAGTTGGGTTGAGACTAGGACCACACTTTCTACTCTAGAAGTTGGGTCTAAAATGGAAAGGAAAATTTCCCAACAACACAAGTCACATGCCACGTGGGTGCAGATGATCAACGCTCAGTGCACATCCCAGAGGAAAGTTCTCCAGGATACTTTTAAAAAGAAAAAAAGAAAGAAAAGAAAGAGAGAGCATGCATGCGAGATTTATTTATTTATTTTAGAGAAAGATTGAGGCACGAGTGGGGGGAGGGGCAGAGAGAGAATCTCGCGAAGACTCCCTGCTGAGTGCAGAGCCAGACACAGGACTCACGACCTTGAGATCATGACCTGAGTGGAAACCAAGAGTCCACCACTCAACCGACTGAGCCATCCAGACGCCCCTCTGGGATGCCTTTTTACAAAAGTGATGAGCTGTTCCTTGGTTGCTGGAAAAGAGGGTGTTTATTGGTCACATGTTTTTAAAATTAGTTATAGATCCAGATGTTTTCCCTTTTTTTTTTTTTCTGATACAACTTACTTCTCTAACCAAAGGTGCTTAGCATAAACATTCAGGAGACAGTTTTCTTTAACCACCAGAAACGTCTTCTCTCTATTTTCTGTATTGTCGGTTCCAGGTAAGTTACCCTGAAAACGACCACCTCCAAGGCTCCGAAAGTTCTCCTGAAATCATTTTGCCACAACGGGTTCTTTTATTTCATACAAGCAGAATAGCAAGTGCGATGCTTTAGGCAGGCAAAACACTACAGTTGTTAAGCAAGACTTGTGTTAGTTTGTGCCCATCACATTCATACGAGGGCTTTGTATAATTTCATTACCTCTTTCCATCAATAACAATCCATATGTCCTTAAAAAATTCACTGACCTTCTCCAGGCTTCAGCTGGCTTGTCTGCGAAAAGATAGCTGAACCAAGTGTATTCCCAAGTGCCTTCTGGTCTAACTAAGCTCCCACACTGAAGATGTGTCTCCAAGCAGGAGCCCTGTGGAGTCACAGCGAGGCCACCCCATTCCTCCTGCTGCTGCTGCCAGGCGATCTCGGCTTCAGAACATGCTTCCATCTCCTCTCTTTTCTGCCTGGGAAAGCCCAACCTTTGCTGCAAGGCCCAGCTCCAATTCCTTCTCTCAGAGACCCTTCCAACCTCAGTTCTTCTGCACACACGTGGGTCTGAGCAGTCACATGTACATTTCAGGATCAAGTCAGTTCTAGAGATGCGCCCAGAGCACTTTATACATATTTCAACGACGCAGGAGTCTTTTTTTTTTTTTAAAAGATTTTATTTATTTATTTGACACACAGAGAGAGATTACAAGTAGGCAGAGAGGCAGGCAGAGAGACAGGGAGAGGAGGAAGCAGGCTCCCCGCTGAGCAGAGAGCCCGATGCGGGCCTCGATCCCAGGACGCTGAGATCATGACCTGAGCCGAAAGCAGAGGCTTTAACCCACTGAGCCACCCAGGCGCCCGCAGGAGTCTTTTCTACGGTGATAGCCAGGTTTTAGAATCAATGGAAGGGGCAAAGGTGTCACAGACAGAATTACCTTTGAAAAGCCCTTAAGCTAGCCCATGTGTTATGATGCTTTGAGGGACTGGGTTTAGGAAAACTACTCATGTCCCCTGCCCCCCAGTTTTATTGAGACATAATGAACAGATAAGATTGTATAAGTTTAGGGTGTACAACATAATGATTTGATACACGATATATTATAAAATGCCGGCCACAACAAGCTTAGTTAACATCCATCCCCACACATAGGTACAATTTTTGCTTCTAATGAGAACTATTAAGGTCTTTCTTAGCAACTTTCAAATAGGTGCTATGGAATCATCGATTGTAGTCACCATGCTGTTCATTACATCCCCTGAACTTACTTATTTTTGTAACTGGAAATTTGTACCTTCTGATCTACTTCCTCCACTTCCCCCACCCCAAACACCTACCTTTGGCAATCCAATTATTCTGTTTCTATGAGTTTATTTTCTTCAGATTCCCCATACAAGTGAGATCATACAGGATTTTTCTGTCTCGGACTTATTTCACTTCACATAATGTCCTTGAGGTCCATCCATGTTGTTGTAAATACCAAGACTTCCTTCCTTTTTATGGATGAATAATATTCCATTGTGTTGATATTCATGCCACATTTTCTTTATCCATTTATATATATTCTGTCAATCAATCTATCCACACACACCACATTTTCTTTATCCATTCGTCTGGTGATGGACACTTAAGTTGTTTCCACGTCTTGGGTATAGTGAATAACGCTGCAGTGAACATAGACATAGAGAGTGCAGCTATGTCTTTGGGATATTGATTTCCTTTCTCGAAAGGTGATGTCAATGTGCACAAGGGTTCGCTTTTTTCCATACCCTTACCAATACTTGTTATCTCTTGTCTTCTGATACTAGCCATTCTGACGGGCTTGAAGGGATGTCTCGTTGCGGGGAAACTATGGGTATCTTTACAGCCACCGACACACTAGCCCAGGAGGTGTCTATACAAGGAGTCAGGAGAGTAGACCAGGCTGGAGACTTGCCGCTCAGGCTCCGGAAGTAGCCGTGCCCTTCTCCCTCTCCTTGGAAAGTCTGGTGCTCATGAGTGGAACACCCTGGGCATGTCTCCTAGTGTGTTTGGGTTAATATTTTTCCACAGCCATCTCCTGGGCAGTTCCTGAGTGGTGTCAAGTCTAGAGGCATGTCCTCTTCATCTCTGGTGCTCAGCAGAGCTCATGCTTTCTCTGGAAGCCCCTGCTGAATGACAGACCATTTGCCTTATATTAAAATCATGTTCTTGCACAGGAAGTCAGTAAACTCATTTTAAAGAGACCTCTGTGACAAGTCATCCTCATCCAAGTGAAAAAGGGCCCAGGGTCTAGAGAACAAGTAGTGTTGGTGGCCCCCGCTGGATTTGACAGAACATATGCTTGGGGCTGAGAATTGTTTTTCCCACTCCCAGGGAGCCAGGGCAGGTCAGCCAGATCAAAGACCAGTCAAGGGTTTGCTTCTATATTAAATGACCTATTGTATTAATGGTGGAGACTTGGGTGTGCTCTAGATAGGTCACTATGGTGTGGGGACCAAGGACATGGAGGAGGAGGAACTGGCTCCCTATAGTGGGCAACAGCCACTGTGAGCCCACCCTGGAGCCTGTCATAGGATTAAGGACAAGGTATTTCATCAAAATTTTTCAGGGGTGTCTCTGTCTCCTTAAGGTTGGCTTGGCTCTTACTTTTCTTTTCTTTTCTTTTTTTTTTTTTTTTGCTGTGGTTAGTAACCCTGTGTGTGCTCTGGCCACCACCTTTGTCATTCTACCCACATGCTATCTCTCCAAGCCTTCCATGTCAGTCTGGGGAACCAGGAGGAAGTGGCTCCTCTATCTCTCTGTATTCAGGAGAGCTGCATTTACTCTCTGCAGACTTCCTAATCCAGCTTATAAACCAAGTACTCAATTAGGATCTGTTGGTGTAGGAAGCAACATGGATACACTCAGAGTACCTCTCCTCTCCGTCCTCCAGGCCAAAATTGTGATCAACTCCCAGGTGGAGAGAAGACTGGCAAACCACATTCTACTACCTTTTCCCACCTTGATGGTCTTGAGGGTGGAGACCTGTGGATCTGATGTTGAGTCCAAATGAAGCTTGCCTTCAAAAGAAACAGGTATTACCTTCAAAGAGACTGTCTCCCAAATCTCATGCAGCAGCTGGAGGCAGCTATTGGGGGAAAGCAGGGCTTCTATGTCCTCATCCCTCCTGGTCCCATCAGGAAGAGAACTCAGAGGGAAAACTCACAGGCAGGAAGGGGTAAACAGTGAGACTGTGGTGTTCAGAAATTCCCTGAGGCTCTAGAAACTGTTTTGAGAACTGAGGGAAGTCTGGGATCTGGGAGTAAATTATGGGTGTTATTTTCAGTTGCTGGGTTAAATTATTAGTGTTCTCTGCTTAGCTGTTATCCTGAGCACAGAAGTTATAGCCTCGGTCTGACAAAGATCTGTGTCCCTGCCCAACTGACCAGGCATAGGCTAGAAGGGTCCTGTGGTCTCTGAGGGCTCCAAACTTTCCCTTAGAGCAAAAAGCTGCTGAGTTGTCCACCAGCCTGACAGACCCATGATGGTAATGGGCATGTGTCTACCACACCTTGCTCTGCAATCTTCGTGGTTAGTGGTTTATGACCACAGAAGACAGGGGTGTCTACATCTCAAGATGAACCTATTTCAAGGTATCCTAGGTATAGAGAAAAAGACTTGAAGTATTAAAGAAAGTGAGATCTTGGATTGCCTCCCCTTGTTCTCTTGTCTCTCCTATAACTATTTTGGGCTGATGTCCTAAAGGGCCCAAGTTCCTGGCAGGGGTCTCTCCATTTCTTTCTGTCTCTGTTTCTCTTTCTCTCTCTCTTACCCCTGCATGGATTCACCCCCACTCCCTTCCACTCTCATGTATAATTCTCTTTTCAGTTCCTCTTAATAATTTACTCAGCAACAAAAATAACACCCACAATTTGCTGCAAGCTTCCAGACGTCTTTAGCTCTCAAACAGATACAAGAGCCTTCTGGAATCTGTGCGTTACGATCCTGTTGGTTCTTATAACCTCACACTCTCCATCCTCCCAGAGGGGAACATTTGGGGTGTGGGATATTTAGGGCCTTTCTTCTCCTTTTACTCACTGCTGCCCCACAGCATGCCATTTCATTAGGCAGCTTAGTATCTCTCCAGAAAGTGGACAAGATCAGGGAAAGAAGAGAACAAACACTTCATATATATATATATAAATTGGTACTGGAGAGTTTTGAAATTAATAACACAAATACACCACTTTTAAGTTCATTTATAGATTTCAATTACCCGTTCTAAGAATGTTCCATCATGGTCCAGAAAAGGAGTGTCTGTTTATCCCTTCAATTTCCTAATGATCAGAACACCGCCAAGCATAGAAAATCCAGAGCAAAGGGGTTGATGCTGAAAAGCTTCTTTATTTTGAATATTGTGTAATGCATGGTGCAGTGTTAGGCACATAGTAGCATCCCACAAATGTATTCAGGTCTTTTGGGAATAGCTTCACACTGTCAAAAAGTATATTTTATCTCAGGTCCTATTTTGAAATTGATAACTAACGCTTTTTTAAAAAGCATTTTATTGTGTGCCGGGCTCCACGATAAGCACTTAACAGCCATCAGTTGATTTATTCCACACAGCAGACTTGGGGAATATCATTATTATTACCATTTTACAGTAAGAAAGAAACAAGTCCCAGAAGGTTTAAGTGTCTTACTCACTATTTTATAGCTAGTAAGTGGCACAGCTGAGATCTGACCCCCTGTCTAACTGACTCCAAGTGTGTAATTTTAACTTCTATGAGCACTGTCTTGCCAGAACATAGGATACTTGGAGTCGACAGAGTGGCAATTCAATGCGTGGAGGTCTGGTTAGTTGTTTCAAAGCACAGGAGTCCAAACACCCTCCCTCGGCTTCCCTTTCTATACTCCAATAATTTCCATAGTATCTAAGGGACACTGAAGGACAGGAGGTTGAGTTACATTTTTACTAAAGTCATTGCTTTCTTCTTAATAAATGATAGTGAGCCATACCCAGTGTAAGCCTTCCTCCACATTAGTGATTCAATATCTCTTGATGTTATAAATGTCTTCTTGGCTCTAAGGTTTAGGAAAATTTCATAGATGAGGAAATTAAGCTCACTTTGTCCATCCCAAGTGGGCAAGATGTTGAAAATTCCCATTCCATGGTTTAAAATATCCTGGATAGCTGAAGGAAAGTAAAATGAAAGCTCATTTCCTGTTTACCATTTTCATTTCTTCTGAGAGCTAGATATATCCATTTTCTTGCTCTCGGAAGGTTTCCTCTCTTTTGTTTATTTAAGAGAACACCCTCGTCCCTTTTCATTTTGTTGGGGAGGAAAACTTTTTCTCTATCCTTTAAGGTTCTTCTGGCTGGTCTAAGATGAACAGGAGGGAATCAGATTTAATTATGTACATATGGGGAAGCCACACAAATATGAGATATTCCAAAGGCAACCAGGCAAAATAAAATATATATGTCATTCTGGACTAAAGAGAAGGGGGTAGTTGTCTGGGGCTACAGAAGGAAGGAAGGCAATTCCCAGGAAAAATAGAAATAATACATGTTTGGTAAACAAATGTTTTCTGGGCCATCCAGAAACAATGGGACATTGAAAGGACTAGATTAAACAGGCCCTGCTAGGTTCCCTGCTGTCTATCATGCCCAGTTCATATTATAAGATTGTCGTCTATGATGATAGCTCCCTTCCTAGAGCAGGTCCTCTATCTAAATTCTTTTAGGCAGTTAGCAGGGTGACAAAAAAAGAAGTTCTTTAAGTCTTCTCTTTCTTAAAAATAATCAGCCTAAAATAATCCACATGCCAAAAAAGAGACACATTTTTGGGTGGCAAATTTTGCTCCCCATACAATTACTAGATAAGGCATAGCCCTCACAGACTTCTAAAGACAAGTGGCCTCATTGTGCAAAGCATCATGTTAGTTCCAGACATTGAAGGGGAATAACGGGCAGCCCAATTCTAACTTGGCAAGGATCATATTAGCCCAAACATTACTCCACCCAGCTATTACCATAATTTCCTTGAAAACTTTTTGGGTTCAGAGTCACCAATGGCTGGAGCAGACTCCAAGCCTCACCAAAAAATCAGTAATAGCAGCTCACTCTGTGGTGCTGGCAAGGGGTGGTGATGTTAGAAGCTACATGGCCTTCAAAACAGAAATGGCTTGATAATTACAGATATAGAATGGATACTAAAATCTGCCCCTCCTCCCCTCTTTTGGAGCAAATATTTGGTGATTTAGGTAATGTGCAAGTATTTTCCCAAGGCCCATTTGTTCTCAAGCAGGACAAAAACACTCAAAGAAATGGCTTTCACTGTACTGATATAAACTGCTGGTGCCATGGGCTATCATTATGCTCAATGGGTTTTTCTCTACATCCTTTTTTTATGTCAACATATTAGAGCAATAATGTTCTACCTTCGTGCTAGAGAGTAGTTCTAAAAACTAAATTATAATGATAAGCATGGTCACCCCAGCCCCTTTCTTTATAAAGAGAAAATTCCTCAAAGTCCTTTGGAAACTAGGGAGATTTTCCATGACTGCAATGAATTCATCTAAAGAAAGAACATAAAACACGGAAGGAGTTTATGCTTTAATTGATAACCTTGAATTATTCTGGGAAGAAACTGTTGATAGGAAAGCTTCATAAAATGCACTCATTTAGCCATTAAATAAATATTATACTTGGGAATCAACTTCTCCCACAGTCTGTGCTTATACTTGGTAGAATTTTAAAAGAACAGAGATGTTGTCTTAGTCCAAGGGGGACCACTGAGCCTGGAAACCTTGTATTCCAGTCAGTAGATAGGGTGGAAAGGAGGGGCTGGATCAAGAAACAAGCCAGAAACAAGCTTGGGACACATTTGAAGAAAATGATAGTCTTGTACTAGCATAGTGGTGTCATACCAACACAACTGGTTCAGAAACTGCACAATAGCATAATGGTGGGACCTGGCTTAATTGCATTCCCTCTTTTCAAAATACCTGGAGTTTTTCTTTGGTCAAAAGCTTAATGTGATACAATAAAATGATGTGGTTGCTTTAAACAGCTAATATAATGGCTCCATTAAATAGAAATATAGTGTCCAGAGGGGCACCTGAGTGGTTCAGTTGATTAAGTGTTGGACTCTTGATTTCAACTCAGGTCGTAATTTCAAGGTGGTGAGATCAAGCCCCACATTGGGTCCTGTGCTCAGTGTGGAGTGTGTTTGAGATTCTCTGCCTCCCTCTCCTTTTGCCCTTCCCCCTGTTCATGCTCTCTTTCTCTCAAATAAATAAATAAATAAAATCTTAAAAAAGAGAGAGACATATAGTGTCCAGATAATAAGTAATAGTAACAAAATGTGTTGGTCCAAAGACAATTGAAAGATATATTCAATTCAAGGCGTGGTAATTTAAGACATATCCTAACATACAATAATGTATTTAGAGAAGGGATATGTAGGGGCTGAGGACTCTAGAAACAATGCCAGACATAAAATGGTGAGAGGCCAAGTGTTTAGCTTGGAAGGGAGAAAACTAGGGAACATAATTGCCTTCAAATATAGGAGGAGCTGTTGTGAGGAAGGAGGAATGAATAGATTTTATTTTAGGAAAGACAGAATAGAAGCAAAGAGTAAATGTTGAGGGGAGAGCAGAGGAAGTAAATGAGGAAGGAAGTGGCAAGGAGGTGATTTCTAGTTCAATTCAAGGAATCAAATTTCTAAAAACAGCTTTCTCACAAACCAAAGTGCTCAGTAGTGGAAATAGCACTCTCCAGGGATAGAGAGCTCTTTGTTGTTCACCAGAACGTAAACTCTGTGGCCATCTGTCAGAACTTTGAGGAGAGAGTTCCAGCATCAGGCAGGATGTTAGCTGTCTAAGGTCTTATTCATCTCCAAGATTCTGGGTTTCTGTGATGGGCCAGACCGGAAATGGTCCCACTAAGAACCATTGGTAGTCACGGCTGGAAACAGAGCACAAGAACATGAGCTCATTGATCAGAATGCTTTCAAACAGATGGTGTGTGAACCAGACAGCCATCTTGGACAAATCCACCATGATGACCATTCTGTGACCCCAGCTTCCACATTCCTTCCTTTTGTTTAACCACACCCTTAACTACACCCTTGGGGCATAATGTCCTTGATTTGCCCTGGAGATATGACTATGACACATACCTATTCTTAAATATTCTCCTTCTGGGTGGTCCCTCAGCTATATTCCCAACCTCTAGGGCAATAAAATCAGGCCTTAAGAAGTGTGGGGTTGGGGAGATCTAATGGTCTTGAGGATGCTTAAGGTATGCTTCTGTCCCTAAGTCACCTCTATAAACCATTTCTCATCAAGCTGAACTTGTCAGTCTTTTTCTCTTGTCTTACGGCACCTTTGGCCTTTGGAGGTCGGTTTGTATATACCTCTCTTTCACAGAGCAGACAGACTCCTCTAGAGGGATTAAAGCCCCTGCATGTTTCTCAAGGATAATTCTAGAGAAGGGAACTTTCCCCAGCATAGCACTAGGGTCAGGGAGTATGACTGGCAAGGTCCTCATGAGATGTGCTCCTTCTGTGACAAATACAAATGAGAAGGGTCGCTTGGTCACTGGTGACAGCTTCCATCAAAAATTCTAGGTGTGCCTGTGGAGAAAGGATGCTGAGATATGCAAAGGGCAAAGAACAAATAATCAAAGAGAAGAAGGAAATATGGACTCAATCCAAATAGAGTGCTTCTTCCAGGTGCTGTCTGTGAGTAATGGTCTGCCTTTCTTATGCTATTTCAGTGCAAAGATTTAAGGAATATAGACACACAGAATGGTAGTTCATACTGACTGCTTCATCAGACTTTTTTTTAAATAAAGCATTTATTTGGTTCAGTCTAAAATTTAATACATGTGGGTATAACATTTGGTTCAAAAAATTATTCTTTCCTTATTATACCAAGAACTCTTTGGGGTAGAGACAATACCCCCCCCCTTTTTTTTTGGTATCCCTGGAGTTTTGCATAGTATCCGGTACATCGTAAATGTTGCAATAAATATTTAGTATACTAATCAGAAATGTGTTTTTTGGGTAGCTAGGTTGAAGTATGTGGGCAGACCAATGATTTCAACTTCCTCTGGTCTTCTGTTGTCTCAGCAAAACCTTCCTCTGCTCTAGGTAGAGAACTAGGCTCTGAAGCACTGGATTCCAGCATATGGCCCTCTAGCACCTTCCATGGCAACCTCAGTTGACTTGCTCACTCATTCACTCAACAAATGTTTATTGAGCCCTGACTTTGTGCCAGGCACCACACTAGGGCTGGGTTACAGATAAACAAGGCCCAAAAGATACCAGTTTCCTGAAACTCTCCTCAGTTTGTGGTTGGAGGAAGTAAGAACACCAGGGGTCGAGTACCTAGTAACAATAAAATAGAAGAAAAACATTTCTTTTTTAAATGACTACTTGAGATATATTGACGTAGCAAATGAAAGCAACTTTCAAAAGAACTCCATTCTAGAACCTCTGTCATTTGGCATTTCTTTGATCCAAAAATATATCCAGATAACAAGTTTAAATGCAAACAAACAGCTTGGCCGGGAGGGTTGAACAATCCTAAAAGGATTTGATCTAACCTTTACCCACATATGTAAGTCAGAAAAGTAAAATGATTACAATCAAACACCATTCACGCTCAACTTGACCAAAGCTATTGTTATAAATAGAAATTGCTCTGAGTATCAGCTATTTCGAGGATCACTTTCTCTATACCTGCCACCTGCTTGCTCATCAGTGATTTCGAATGGGTCAGCAAGTAAAGAAAGATTTGAAAGGGCCATGGCAACCACGCTATTGAAAATCAGAATGTAAATTGGGTCATCTTGTTACTAAAGGAGTTGGTTCTCCTCTCATATCCTCAGACAAGAATGGCAAAACGATGATAAAGAAATGGAAAGAGGAGAAGAGAGAGAGAGAGTAAAGGAGGGCAGATCCAGCCTAGCTTGAAGGCCAATTAAAACACAAAGGGCTGGGAACAAAAGGACACTGGACAAGAAAGAAAAGGAGGAAGCGAGAAATGAAGAAAAAGAGGAACTAAAATTTTTCAGAACCACTAAGCTCTAGTTTGAACTCGATGGAAAATAGACATTTCCTTGCCGTTGATCTGCGGGAGCCCACTGCTGTCGGCTGCCTGTGTTCCCAGGAAGTGTCCCCTGACGTTGGAGGCCAGCGATGCATTGAATGTCACCAGCTGGATTCTGCCCAGAACATAGCGGACATTGATGCCAGGGTAGCCTGAGCGCAGGGGAGACCCGAGTACAGGAGCAGATGGCGTCCTGTAACTCAGCGTCTGTAACTCTTTAATCCCTCTGAGTTGCGTCCCTGGGAAACATTTTGTTTCCTCTTTCTCAATTGGGAAAGCAAGACATTTTAATACTACCTCATTGTCCCTGCCTCCAGGGTATTTTACATAAAGGCAGCATTAGCAAGGAACTGGGCAAGGGCAAGGTCGGCCAAGTGCTGCTGACCCAGGAGGGCTGAAGAGCAGAGCGACCCACCGGCTCTCGCTGCAGGGGCCTGCAGGAGTCCAGGAGGGATGCCGGAGCCTTATGCCTGCCTTCCGTAAACATTGTAAAGATTGATACGATCATGTTGGCAAACTACTCCATGCTCCTGAGAGAAGGAGCGTTACGAGGATCTGATTTTATTATTCATCACACGGCTTGTGCTTCCCGTTGGAGAAGTCAGATGCAAACCGCCTGCGGGTTGTAATTTCACTCTGCTCCTCCCTGCTCCTTCTGAGTTGGGGACTGGCAGCTTAGGTTTCTATAGCTGAGAAATGAGTGCCTTCATTACCAACTACTGCAATACATCAGAGGAGAATGACGGAGCAGAGAAGGTTCTATGGCCTGGTGATATTTCCCCAGATGGGACAGTCCAGCCAGTGAGGAGGAAATCAGACCAACAATGAGCCTTGTCTCCGTTAAGTCGGGATTCTCTCTAAGCAAGACACCATTGAGCAAAAAAATCCATAGCAGCAGAAACAAAATCAAACCGTGCCTGGGTTTCAGTGCCTTGGGGAAATAATGAAGAGAAGGAAACTTTATTAAGACCGTTCCGTCAACCCTACCCATTCCTTTGAGGCATCTCTGCTTTAAATATTCCAGTCCATTTTGGAGAGTGGAGACAGATTAATTTGCATTACATGGACATTAGTTGGATATAAGATGTGTAACAAGAGATGGATTTTCCTGAGGAAGTATGTGAGAGGGGAGCCCCTCCAACTCCCACCCAGTGGACAGGCTCAATGTTCACTGTGCTGCCTCCATGACTGAGAAGAAACTAGAATATTTGTAGTGCAACAGGGACACATCAGAAGAAAGGAAGAGCTGTCATACACGACTTGGAGGAATGATGCAAGATGGGGATTTTTTTCCTATATATTATCTTTAAATAAATTGCAAATAAATGATGCTGTAACTTCTCAGTACTAACTCCAGAGTGAGAAAAGAAAACATTTTTTTCTTCTGGTCTTTCTCCTCTTTGTTTCACTCTTTGCAACCTTTGGACAGCCGTAAGCCTCTTCCCCTTTGCTCTGACACTTGACTGCAAAGCTCAAAAAACTGTCAGAGGTGTATCATATTCAAGGTGATTCAATCCAGTAATTTTTTAAATTATTTGATTGGGTGGCTGCAACAGACTCAATGCTTCCCTGAACACGATGGAGTTTGGAAAAAAAAACAAAAACAAAAAAACAAAAAAACAACCTCTTTGCCCTTGTCCTGAAGGAGCTTCCCTACTTGCCAGTGAGGATGAAGTTGTTACAGACTATAGCACAGGAGAATAATAATCCAGTGCTCAAATGCGTGAAACATAGAATAACCATTTGCTTCTCCAGTCTGAAAAACAGTCTTGACACTGATAAAGCTCCCTAACTGCCCTTTCCCTTCCTTTGTCACGGCCCCAGGAATCCCACTGGGTCCAACGTCCACCCGGTTGTAGGGATGTTTCCGCCTCCATTCATAGCAACTGGGCTTGAGATAGGAAGTGTGTACCCAGACTGCAAACCTTTGCCCCATTCCCTCCCCCACCTCCCCACTGCGGCACCAGTCCTGTCCAATCCCCTGTCTTCTATTAGGGATGTGTGCAGACCTCTTCTCTTCCTTGAGGGTAAAGCTTCAGAAGGCTGACCTGTCCCAGCTTCTGCTCCCAGGGATAAGAATGTGGCTCATGGTTTCATTCCCACAAAATAGATCATTTGCTACAGTGATAGAATGGACAGGAGATGTAAGGTCAACTTCAATCTAGGAAATGCAAGCAACAAAAAGTATGAGCTAGGGACCCAAAATAGGAACGAAGAGGCTAATGTGTTTTGAGTTAAGAGGGCTTTCCAGTGCATCTCTATTGTAAAGAGAATGTCAAAGGAAAATTTGAAGAAGCAAAATGAGGCCTTCAGAGATTTACTTTGGGATAACTGTCGCCTCCTGAGCTTTGGGGATGATTTTGTTTATCCTCAGCCTGTCCAAAGCCAAAGCAACCCAGCAGCTGCTTTGCACATGAGAGCCAGATCTGAGATAATCTCCAAAAAAGCCAGGCTGCTAAACTGCCCCCTGAAAGTCCCCCCATCCCCTGGCCTGTGATGTGTCCTTGAAACATGCGAGGGACCTGGGCTAACTCTTCCCTTCCCCCTACCGCGCACCTGAGGGCTTGCATTTGTGTGGAGTCTGAGGAGGAGTCAAGAGAAGGTGCTTCAGTAGCAGCAAGAGACCCAGATCTGTTAAAACTCTTGTCCTTGAAAGTCACTTTCTAGGTAAAGAGGCAGAAGCTCCTGTGCCAGTTCTACCAGCTAGTCTGAGAGATTCGGTCCCAGGGTTCTTCATAAAGTCTAGAACTTTTCTCCTATGACAGTCAAGACCCCGCCCCACTATTGCAACCCAACCCCAATGCCACCTCCTCTGAGATGCCCTTGAAGATGGAGAACCTCTGCCCCCGCCCCCATTAACTCATTCAATCCAGGTCTGTCCCTAGCTTCCTACTTCCCAGTCCTGTGTGAGGGCCTCAGTGTTCGATGTGTCTTTGCATTCCTCACAGTGCCAAACCATGCTTTGCTGGAGGTGGTGCTGGGCACCCTTGGCGGTTGCTTGATTAACAAGGATGCAATGCTCGGTCTCATGCTGTTTGGACCCATTCATTCCTACAGCCATTTTGCGCACCCCACCCCAATTTACTGCTCTGCTCCTGAGCTTCCCTTGACCTCTCTATTCTCTCCTGATATCTGGTTGACATGACTGCTCTGCCATCAAGTTGGCCCTGGTCCCAATATGATTTATTACTGGATGCCTATTCTGTGGTGGGGAGGCATATACAAAGATGAAATAGAAACAGGGCCTCCCCCACCCTCTAAGATCCTGACCTGCCACTTGCCGGCTCCTGGAACCTGCTTCAGGGTAGAGAGCAGAGAGAGTCACTCTTTTTTTTTTTTTAAAGATTTTATTTATTTATTTCACAGAGGGAGAGAGATCACAAGGAGGCAAAGAGGCAGGGAGACAGAGAGAGGGGGAAGCAGGCTCCCCGCTGAGCAGGGAGCCCGATGCGGGCCTCGATCCCAGGACCCTGAGATCATGACCTGAGCCGAAAGCAGAGGCTTTAACCCACTGAGCCACCCAGGCGCCCGAGAGTCACTCTTGTAAAGACAATGCCTTCCAGTCTGCGTCAGCACACAAACCAAATCACGCAAATACGGCATTGAGAAGATGAGGAAGACACGTGGCCAACAATGATCCGGCAGCTCTTAGTGGGCCACGTGTGGAACATGAGTTAGCTACGGCTTATAGCCATGCTTTTAAGAGGCGTTAATGAGATCCAGGTGAGCCACCTCGAAGGGCTTCCAATGGTGTCCAGAGAAAGGCCCTATTATGCAGCCCCAGACTGCCCTTCTCACCTCACAAATGCATGTCACTCGTCTCCAGGGACAGGTGAAAGGAAGTGATGGATAGACTAGACAAGGCTGCACTTCTGATCATTGAAAGCAGAAAGAAGGACAAGTCAGCTCTCCGATAAAGCATGCATGGCACGTGGGTCCCCCTGGGGCCTCATCTCAAGTCACCACCTGAGCTCAGTCTCCTGTCCCCCCAGCTCAATCTTAACTGCTCTCCAAGAGAAGAAAGGCAGATCCCACCACACCGTTGCCTCTTCCCCTCCCCCAGCCTGCAGGCCCCACCCATCAGTGTCACAAAGGTTTAAATTACCTCCAGGCCCTCTGGTAGGGCTTTCCAGCAAACAGGACACCTCTGAAAAAGCAGCCCAAACTGCTGAACAATTAGAAAGTGGCAGCGGTCACGCACTTTGTCAGCCCTGCAGGAAATGAGAGGGTAATAAATATACAGCAGCTACACCTGCCCATCCCCAATGCAGCAAGGTCTTTAAAGAGCATGCTTACTTACCAATGGGTCCCTCTCCCCAGTAGGCCCCTAGCTACCTTGAGCTAGAACACTGACTGGCCAAGGCTAAAGACAGCTTCAGGGTACACTGAGCCCAGGTGCCTGCAGTGGGAGGGGAACATCTCTCAGCCCCCCTGCCTGAGGACACTGTGGAGTCACTCTGGGACCTAAAAAAAAAAAACAACCCCAAAAAACCCAGACCAATTACACCAGAACTTCTAGAGTGAGGGAGCGGGATGGAACTGGGGAATTAGGATTATTAAAAAAATGTTTTTACATTTTATTTGGAAATAATTTCAAACTTATGGACCAGTTGCAAGAGTTAGACTAATACAAAAAATACCCATACGCCCTTTACATCTACTGTGAACATTTTAACCTATTTGCTTTATCATTCTTTCTCTCTCTACACACACACACACACACACACACACACACACACACACACACACTATTAACATTTTTTTCTGGCCCTTTACCCCTAAATACCTTGATATGTACTTCCTAAGAATGGGGACAGTCTTCTATATAATTACAGTACCATTATTAACTTTAATAAATTTAACATAGTTACAATACTTTCGGAATCATTCTGTTTTTCACACTCCGGATGAGTTCCACGTGCAGCCGAGTGTGAGAAGCAATGTCGTCACCAAAATTCCCCCTAGGATCTTGGTTCCCAGTGAACGAAGCAGAAAGGAGGTTGGTGACGTGGATTAGGTTTTCCAGACTACTGGGACATACTGGTAGAGCAAACAGGCCCATGCACAAGTGAGAAGCAGATGGAGTCTGGGTCTGGGGTGTCACTCTCGGAAGCCATGTTTCTGACCCCCTTCCCTTTTTTAATTCCATCCCACAGCTCCATTTCCCCCAGAGGGACCTTGATTGTGACCCAGGTTCATTTGATAAGTTGCAAGTGATTTGTTAACAATCCAATGTGGTGCAACAGCCCATTGAGAAATGATCATGAGCTTGGTTCAGACCTCTTCAGACTTTTGTAACCAGAGTGACTATTTCCCCTTCCTTGTAATTCACCCCCAGGAGTATAATGGCTCTGTCTGTGTCAATTTGACTGGGCTTCAAGGGGCCCAGATAGTTAATTATTCAGGGTGTGTCTGTGAGGGTGTTTCTCGAAATTAACATTTGAATTGGTAGTCTGAGTAAAGCTGATTGCCTCCCCCAGTCATCCAACCCAAGGAAGGCCTCAGTAGAACAAAAAGCTGTGTAAGGGAGAATTCACTCTCTGCCTGACTGTCCTGAGTTGGGGTATCAGCCCTCTCCTGCCTTCAGATTTGGATTTGGACTAGAACTAACATCAGCTCTCCTGGGCCTCCAGCTTGTAGACTGCAGATCTGAGGACTTGTCAGCCCCCATAACCATAGGAACCAATTCCTTAAAATAAATATATATATGATATATTTGGATCTTTTTCTCTGGAGAACCCCAACTGATACAGAAGTGAACTGGATTTTTCCAGAAGAGAAAGGAAAGGGATAGAGAAAGTTAAAGAAGGAATTTCCAACCTGGAAGGCAGTAGTTGGATGTTCAGAGATGGGATGGTGGGCTGTAGGTTCTTCAGGGACCTGACCCACCCAGAGCTCTGAGGTGGCACATCCTCAGGTGGGGATGGCTGTGAAGAGCTGGGAAGAGAGTTCCAGGGTCCATGGGTCCAGGTTAGGATCCCCTAGGGCTGAGCAGGCCCAAGGTGGATGGAGCGGCAGGACAAGCAGAGAGCTTTTGAGGATGGGCTGGCTGGAAGCCAGGTAGGTGTGTGGCTCCAGCTACAGCCAGAGGGCTAGACAGGCAATGCAGCTCCATGGTGCCTATATGACTTCCAGAGATGTGGCAGGATGAAGCACCCTTAAACCCCTGGAATCTTCTATGCCCTTGGGAAGGGAAAGAGGCCATATTTCCAGGTTTGCCTAAATGTGATGGAGCAACTGACATCTGAGCATACATAATAGGGCCAAATCCATCTCCTTGTCCCAGTGTTTCCCTGGGGGAGTGGTAGAGAAAAGTCCCTCTTCCTCATAACGTTCCTTCTGCTCCTTGAAGATGATTGGGAATGTTTCACAGTCTGTGGTTCCCTGGGGGAAAAGGGAAGCTCTGAATCCTCTGAAATTGATTGTTATTTGCAAATGGGCATCTTTTCTGAGTTGGGAAACTGATAAACTTGATCAGATCCTCAAAAGGGGCTGAACCTCAAAAAAAAAAAAAATCACATGCCAGGGTAGTAGAGTGAGAAGGTCATTTAGGGCAAATTGCTTGCTTTCCAGTCCACTTGCCTGGAATTGGTCACTATTCATTCACTCAACCAGTATTCATGGCAGCCCTCCCATACCTCAGCCTCTTAGCTCCTAGTACAGTACTCCACACACAGTGGTTCCTACCCCTAGTCTTTGCTCCAGCTGCATGTAGGTCACGCTGCTTCCTCACAACTGTCCCATTGCTGTCTCTCCACCCTAGAGTCTCAGTGCTTCTCCTGCCAAGCCTGTGGAGCAAGTGCTGACTCTGGGAGATTGAAATTTCCCACTCTTGTCCTGGCTCCACCCCTACCCACAAACACCTTGAGCCTTCTGTTAGAAATTACCCCTGGTAAGATATTAGCAGTGTTCCTTCTGCAAGGACTATTGCAGTTTGACTGGGATATTGGGAAGAATGGAGAACCCTCACTGGGTGAGGGGCGCATCTCCACTGGTGACCCTGAGGCCTGGGGGGAATGCAGGTGGAGGAATCTGGGGTGGGATCAGGCCTCCCCGGAGTCCCATGTCAGGTCACCTGGGTGGTGTTCCTCTCCTCTAGCAGCCCCTGTATCTCTGTCCACCCATACCTTCTGCTTCACAGCCCCTCCCTGCCCATCCACCACTCTTCCTCTACGCCTTCTCCATGCTGTCAATCCCTGCTGTCAATCCCTGCTCAGAGGCCTTCCTTCCACTCTCAGCCCACACAAAGCCTGCTACCTTTTCTTCAAATGCTCACTCAGGCTCCACCTCTTCTGAGTCTCTGGCAATCGGACCCATGTCTCTCTCTCTCTCACCTTCAGGCTTCCCAAGTCTCCTCTCATCTACACACTGTCTTGTAGCTTCTCTTACTTCCAGAGCCTACATTTTGTACTTAGTCACTTATTTTTCTTGAATTCTTTAATTGTTTCCAATGGGAAGGGCTTCCCTCCCCTAATGAAATGATTAACTTATAGGAGCATTTTCTTCTTTTATAATTGAGAGGGGTTTTTTTTGTTTGCCTATCAGTATAAAGACCTTGTGAACAATATCCACATCATTCATGCACTAGAATCCCGCTGGCCATGGAACTGTAATACTTTTCCAAACTACTACCTCCATTGCTTTCCAGCTTAAATTTGGAGGAAAATTGTCCTTAAAAAGAGGCTATTAATAACCAGCATTTTCAAATGTTGACAAGTTGTTTACTCTGAGGTCCCACTAATTCACAATTTCATATGACACATATCATATACTTACAAGTCTCCGATTTGTTACAGCAAACTAATAACGTTGTTGGAAAAGCATTACTATACTTCTACAAAAAATATCACAGATAGCACTTGATTTTGACTAGGAGAGCCAAAATCATGATCCCAGGGTCCTGGAATCGAGGACCGCATCGGGCCTCTCTGCTCGGCAGGGAGCCTGCTTCCTCCTCTCTCTGCCTGCCTCTCTGCCTACTTGTGATCTGATCTCTCTCTCTGTGTCAAATAAATAAATAAAGTCTTTAAAAAAAAAGAAAACAATAAGTAATTTCAAATGCTTGAGACACGTCAAATGCAAGATTGAGATTCCAAATTACCATTCAGTTATGCTTCACAATATAGGTTTTAACAACTGCCCCTAACCCATCAGTTTATGGAATATTAGGTTGACACATCGAAGACTGTCATGATTCACTAGCTTGCTGTTTTAGTTGAACGGAAAAACAAACAGCAAGGATGTAATTTCATCTCTTAAAAAGTTTTCGCACTTAGCTAAAGAGAAAAAAAAGGAGTGTAGGGAGAATAAAGCATGTGATATTTAGCTATTTGTGTCAACTTGGCTAGGCTATAGTATCAAGTTATTTAATCAAATACTAATCCAAGTGTTGGTTGTGAAGGTACTTTGTAGGTATGGTTAATATCTACAATCAGTTCTTTTTAAGTAAAGTTGATTACCCTTGATAATGTGGGTGGCACCTCATCTAGTCAGCTGAAGGCTTGAGAGCAAAATCTGACATTTCCTGAAGAAAAAGAAATCTGTCTCAAGACAAGAGCATTAATTCCTGCTTGAGTTTCCAGTCTGCTGGTCTGCCTTACAGATTCCACACTTGCCAGTCCCCATAATCATGTGAACCAATTCCTTAAAATAAATGTCCTGGCCATAAGAAATCTTCCTAGAACTCTGACTGATATAAGGTAGAATGCATCCTTTCATAGAACTACAAAAATATCTGCATTTACAAAAGAGCAAATAAAAATATTCTTCTAGAAGAGATTGTAACTGGCAGATTTAAGCTCCAACAACATATCAATGATTACATTAAATGTAAATGGTTTAAATGCACCAATTAAAAGACAGATATTGACAGTGGATTAATGGATTAACATAGATTAATCCATGTGGATTAATGGATTTAATCCACTAATGGATTAAATGTATTTAATTTAATTAGGATTAAATGGGATTTAATCCATTAGGATTTTTGGATTTATTAAATCCATAAGTCATTAAAATTTATTTTTAATTTTAATTTAAAATTTAAAAATTAAATTTAATTAAATTTTAAAATTAAAAATTAATTCAAAAATTTTAAATTTAATTTAAAATTTTAATTTTAATTTTAATTAAATCCTAATTCATCAAAGTTAATAAATTTTTGTTAAAATATTAATATTATTAATTATAAAATATTAATAATTTGTTATTAGTAAAATTTTAATAAATTAAAATTTATTAAGATTAATTTATTGAATTATTAAAATTAGGATTTAACCCATTAAATCCTAATTTGTTAAAATTAGGATTTTATCCTAAAATTTACTTAAATCCTAATTTATCAAAGGATTAAATGGATTTAATACATTTAAAGTGGATTAGTGGATTAATGGATTAACATGAACCAACCATAGGCTATCCTAAATTTACCTGAAATATAACAATATAGGCAGGTTGGAGTAAGCAGAGAAAAAAACATATTTATGCAAACAATCAAAAGAATGCAGGAGTGGCTATACTAATATACAGAATAGACTTCAGAGCAAAAAAAAAAATTCAGAAACAGAGAAGAATATTATATAATGAGAAAAAGGGTCAATCCACCAAGAAAATATAGCGATCTTCAATGCGCATGCACTAAACAACAGAGCTGCAAAACATATGAAGCAGTAACTTGGAACTGGATGGCATGATAGACAAATCCACAATTACAGTTAGAGATTTCAACACCTGTCTTGTAACAATTGATAAAGTAACTTGGCAGAAATTCAGCAGGGATGTATAAGAACTAGTAACATCATCAACCAATAGGTGATGATATTTATAAAACACTCCACCCTACATCAGCACAATACATATTTGTTGCAAATGCTTACAAAATATATACCAATATAGACAATATTTTAGGTCATAACACAAATCTCAACAAATTTAAAAGAAGTGAAATCATACAGAGCATGTTCTTTGACCTCAATAGACTCAACTACCAGTCAATAATAGAAAGATGATGCAAAAACCACTAAACACTTGGAAATTAAACCACACCCTTCTAAATAATCCAGAGGCAAAGAGAGTCTCAAAGAAAATTTAAAAGTTTATCGAACTAAATGAAATGAAAATAAAATTTATGAAAATTTGTGGGACATAGTTAAAGGAGTGCTGAGAGGGAAACTTAGCACAAAATACATACTTTGGAAAAGAAGAATGTCTCAAATTAATAATCCAAAATTCTATCTCAATAATCTAGGTAAAGAAGAGTAAAAGAAACCTAAAGCAGGCAGAAGAAAGAAAATAATAAAAAGTAGAAATCAATGTTTTAAAAAGAGAAGTAATGGTACAAATCAATAAAACAAAGAGTTCTTCAAAAAGATCAGTAAAACTGGTGAAACTGTAGAAAGAATAATAAAGAAAAACAAAAGAATATGCAAATTAACAAAAACAGGAATAAACAAGGGATAATGGTACAAACCTTGCAGATTTCAAAAAGATAAGGGAATACTACAAACAATTCTAAAGACACCAAAATTTGACAGCTTAGATAAAATGAACCAATTCCTTGAAAAAGACAAACTATCACAACTCATTCAATATAAAATAATTTGAATAACCCTATAACTATTAAGAAAATTGAATTCATAGGTTAAAATTTCCCCTCAAAGAATGTAAAGGCCCAGATGTTTTCACTGGAGAATTCTTCTGAGCATTTAAAGAATCAGAACCAATTCTACACAATATCTTCTAGAAATAGAACAAGATGGAGGATTTCTCAATTAGCTTTTTCAAGCTAGTATTACTCTGATACCAAAACCAGACAAAAACAGTACAAAAAAAGAAAACAATAGATCAATATCCTTGGTGAATATAGATGCAAAAGCCCTTTATGAAATATTTAAAATAGAATTCACTAATACAGGGATGCCTGGGTGGCTAAGCGTCTGACTGTTGGTTTCAGTTTGGGTCATGATCTCAGGATTGTGCGATCAGGCACTGCACTGGGCTCCATTGGACGTGGAGTCTGCTTAAGATTGTCTCTTTCCCTCTGTCCCTCTACCCCCACCACTTGCACAAGTGTGCTTTCTCTATCAAAAAAAAAAAAATTCAGTAATACATAAAAAGACTTATATACCATGACCAAGGGAGAGTGTACTTGTCTCTCTCAATATTAAAAAATCAATCGGTGTAATCTACCATAATAATAGGTTAAGAAATAAAAATCACATAATAATGCCAATCATTATAGATAAAATATTTGATAAAATTCAGTATCCATTCTCCATTTAAAAAAAGACCTTAGAAAAACAGTAATGAAGAGGAACTTCCTCAACTTCCTAAAGAGCATCTGAAGAAAACCTATAGCTAACATTATACTTGACAATGAGAGACTTAATAAGGAAATACTGAATGTTTTCCCCCTAAGATGGGTAACAAGGCAAGGAAAAGATGTCTACTTTCATCTCTCTTACTCAAGATGTATTCAGTGTAGTATTGGAAGTTCTAGTCAGTACAATAGGATCCCCCCCCAAAAAAAAAGGAAATAAAAGATACAGATCAGAAAGGAAGAAGCAAAACTGTCCCTTTTTGCAGGTGGCATAAATGTCTACATAGAAAATTCCAAAAATACATTTAAAAACTTCCTAGAACTCATAACTGAGTTCAGTAAGGTTGGAATATAAAAGATAAACTTACAAGAATCAATTATATTTCTACGCATTAGCAATGAATATATGCACACAAAATTTAGAAATAGGGGTGTCTGGGTGGCTCAGTCATTAAATGTCTGCCTTCAGCTCAGGTCATGATCCCAGGGTCCTGGGATCGAGCCCCTCATTGGGCTCCCTGCTCTGCAGGAGAGCCTGCTTCACCCTCACCCACTCCCTCTGCTTGTGTTCCCTCTCTCACAGTGTCACTCTCTGTCAAATAAATAAATAAAATCTTTTTTAAAAAACCTTAGAAATATAATACCATTTGTAACTACTCAAAATATGAAATACTTATATAATCTAACTAAATATCTTTAGAGTTTGTATGCTGAAACCTACACAGCACTGATGAAAGGCATCAAAGAAGACCTGACTAAATCAAGAGATATATTATGCTCATGGGTTAGAAGACTCAACATAGCAAAGACACCAATTATCTTCAAACTGATATACAGGTTTAAGGCAATTCCTTTCAAAATCCCAGCAAAAGTTTTTGTGGATATAAATAAGGATTTTCTAAGATTTATAAAGGCATGCAAAGGAATTAGAATAGCTGAGTCAATTTTGAAAAAGAAGAACACAGTAGAAAGAATCAGTCTACCCAAATTCAAGGCTTACTATAAACATAATATTCAAGACTGTGCATATTTAGCAGAGAGATAATCACATAGATCAAACAAAACGGAATAGACAACCCATAAATAGACTCACAAAAATATGTCCAACTGAATTTTCACAAAGGTGCACAAGCAACTCAATGTAGAAAGATAGCATTTTCAACAAATGAAGCAACTGGAAATCCTTTGGTAACTAAGTAACTAACTGAATGAATGAATGAATGAGAGAGTAACGTACATCTTACACCTTATACAAAAATTAATTCAAACTGGTCAAATAAGATGACATGTTTGCATTTGTTGATCTTTGCATTAAAACCCCTGAAAGGACACATAAGAAATAGTGCTCTATGGATACAGGCAGTGAAGTGGTAAACAAGGTTATAGTTTGATGTGAAACTTCTCAATTTATAAATTTTTATTTTATTCTAATTCTTGAACTATATGAATGTATTGCTTACCTAAAAATTAAATTTAATTAAAATAAATTTAAAATCAATTGAAGACTGTTCAAAAAATTAACTGGTTTAAGATGGTATTTCAATGTGGTTTTGATTTGAGTTTCCCTGACAGCTAGTGATGATGAACATTTTTTCACGTGTGTGTTGGCCATTTGTATGTCTCCTTTGGAGAAGTGTCTGTTCATGTCTTCTGCCCATTTTTGACATGATTATCTGTTTTTTGGGCATTGAGCTTGAGAAGTTCTTTATAGATTTTGGATATCAGCCCTTTGTCTGTAGTGTCATTTGTGAATATCTTCTCCCATTCCATGGTTTGCCTCTTTGTTTTGTTAACTGTTTCCTTTGCTATGCAGAAGCTTTTTATTTTGATGATGTCCCAAAAGTTCATTTTTGCTTTTATTTCCTTTGTCTTTGGAGACATGTCTTGAAAGAAGTTGCTGTGGCCAATGTCAAAGAGATTACTGCCTATGTTCTCCTCTAGGATTTTGATAGGTTCCTGCCTCACATTGGGGTCTTTCATCCATTTTGAGTTTATCTTTGTGTATGGTGTGAGAGAATGGTCAAGTTTCATTTTTCTATACATAGCTGTCCAGTTTTCCCAGCACCATTTATTGAAGAGCCTGTCTTTTCCCCACTGGATATTTTTTCCTGCTTTGTCGAAGATTATTTGACCATAAAGTTAAGGGTCCATATCTGGACTCTCCACTCTATTCCATTGGTCTATATGTCTGTTTTTGTGCCAGTACCATGCTGTCTTGGTGATCACAGCTTTGTAGTAAAGTTTGAAATCAGGCAACGTGATGCCCCCAGCTTTGCGTTTCTTTTTACACATTTGCTTAGCGATTCGGGTTCTTTTCTGGTTCCATACAAATTTTAGGATTGTTTGTTCCAGCACTTTGAAAACTGCTGGTGGAATTTTGATCAGGATGGCATTGAAAGTATAGATTGCTCTGGGAAGTATAGACATTTTCACAATGTTTATTCTTCTGATCCATGAATTGAAATTCTTCAATTTCTTTCATTAGTGTTCTGTAGTTCCTTGAGTACAGATCCTTTACCTCTTTGGTTAGGTTTATTCCAAGGTATCTTATGGTTCTTGGTGCTATAGTAAATGGAATCAATTCTCTAATTTCCCTTTCTATATTTTCATTGCTAGTGTGTAAGAAAGCAACTGATTTCTGTGGATTGATTTTGTATCCTGTCACATTACTGAATTGCTGTATGAGTTCTAGTTGTTTGGAGGTGGAGTCTTTTGGGTTTTCCATATAAGGTATTAAGAGAGCACTGGGTGTGGTGCATAAACAATGAATCTTGGATCACTGAAAAAATAAAATTAAAAAAAGAAAAAAATTGTTCAAAAAATTAGCTCAAAATGAATCATAGACTTAAACGTAAAATGTAAAACTGTAAAACTTTAAAAAAAAGGGAAAATCTTTGGTGGTCTAGGGCTAGGCAAAGATTTTTTAGACTTGACACCAAAACCACAATCTATAAAAGGAAAAATTGATAAACTTCACCAAAATGAAGTTTTTGCTCTTTGAAAGACTGTAAAAGGATGAAAAGATACAGTACAAAATGTGAGAAAATATTTGTAAATCACGTATCTGACAAAGGACTAATATCTAGATGTATTAAAAAAACACTCCAAACTCAACAATAAAGAAGCAAACAATCCACTTAGAGCATGGGCAAAAGACCTGAAGATACAGAGAGATGCAGATCTATCTATCTATCTATCTATCTATCTATCTATCTATCTATCAATCATCTATCTATCTCATCAATGATTAGGGAAATGCAGATTAAACCTGCAGTCAAATTACTACATACATACCAGAATGGCTAAAATAAAAAACAATGACAACATTAAGTTGGAATCAATCCAGATGTCCGTCAATGAGTGGATGATCAAAATGTCTGGAATACTATTCATTTATATAAAAAGAACAAACTATTTATGCACAAAACTGTGTATCTAGATAAATATCCAGAGAATTACATTGAGCAAAAAAGCCAATTCTAAAAGTTTATGGATTGTATGTTTCCATTTCTATAACATTCTTGAAATGCCAAAACTGTAGAAATGGAGAATAGATTGGTGGTTTCTAGGGGTGGGGGGGTTTGGAGGGAATGGGAAGTGCGTGTAGCTATAAAAGAGCAATACCAGAGATCCTTGCGGTAATGGAACTGTTCTATATCTTGACTGCATCAATGTCAATATATTGGTTGTAATATCATACTAACTGTCATATAGTTTTGCAAGATGTTTCTACTGGGGGAACTGAGTGAGAATAAATGGAATTTCTCTGTCTTATTTCTTATAACTGTATGTGAATCTATAGTTATCTCAAAATAAAAATTAATTTAAAAAATTGAGAAGACTGTCCAAATACTTTTTGTTTTGCTAGAGTTTTGCTCTGTAATATTGCTTGAAATAAGAATAGCATAGGCTGGGTATAGACATTGTTTTTATTAAACTGTAATTTCATTTTCACAGAGTTAGTTATCTTCCTAAAATGTCCATATTTTAGTTTCAGAGCATCATTAAGGGGGCTAATTAGTGAGTCTTTAATCCAATGAGATAAAAGATAAATACTGGAGATACCATTTTAAAATATATGTAGAAGCAGCAAGGCTCCTTAGGGAATCAGCGCTCAGAATGGACATTTCTGCTGGGGTTTTCCAAAGGGCTTCATGAGGTCTATAAATTAGAAAAACCACAGGCAAGAATAGTTGCTTGTGACACACATAAGCCATATTCATACATTTTTATTTCTAACATCAGTTTTCTAAAATGATTTTCTTTCCAACTTATCTTCTAACCTTATGGGGAATGACCTGGAATGGTCAAGAGGTAAGTGACCCAGAATACCAAAAGAAGCTTATTTGTTTGGCAGAAAGAGAAGTCAATAGTCTTAGAGGACATTAATCAAGTCACACCATTTCTGTGAGAAATATATATAGAACTTGCTTTCCTATGGTGTGTCCTAACTATTTGATATTACAGTGCGTTTGAAGCCCTACTATTCAACTGTATCAAGAGTGGGATGGGTTACTTTCCATGTAACCTATGAATTATTGTATTTGAAGTTGGTCAGTCAGCCAGTAAGCATGTTGCCTAGACACTCACTCCTGTTATATCATTAACCAGTGTCTGGAGTGAACTTGGTCTTTACACTATATAGAATAGATGACTTCCTCTTTGATGTGATTTTTAGAAATCTGATAAAGATTCTACTATAAAAAAAGATCTTTCTTTTCTCAACTCACAAAGGCTTCACACACCTAATTTAAAGAAAATGTAGTTAAAGCATAATAGAAAACATTATAGGCTTAAATCTAGGTCTTCTGATCCCAAAGTTGTCTGACTCTCCCTTTAGGTAACTTTCAGAATTATTCTACTTAGAGCAATTCTCTGTTTCCTTTGTTTCCTCAGCTGGGTATACTTCTTACCTCAAAGGATGATTAACAAAAATTTAGCAAGATAATGTATGCCAAAAACTTTGCAAATTCTAAATCCCTCTACAAATGTGAAGTGTTTCTATTGAAGTTTAATATCTTACTTGTTTTCTCCTACTTTGCTTCTTTGCCCTGACTACTCATTAGCATCATCTGGGTCATTTTAGTGACTACCAGTGGTGCTTCTTTCTTCCCCTCTCCTCTGCTCCCCTCCCTTTCTTTTCCCTTCCTTTTTTCTTCCCTTGGAGAATGGCATGGCCAGGGACAAAAAGGCAGGGACTGAAGAACAAGTGTTAAGGTTCAGGGCTGAGGAGGTCTCAAGACTAAAAATGTGGTCAGTATGGTCAGGAGCTTGGTTATATAGAGAAGGGTTGGGCAAATACTGAATAGATTGAGGATTACAGAAGCTGGGTTTACCATTATCACTGTCGGAAAAAGGACTCATAAATATGGAGAGAAGGAAACCTAGAAAGAACTTTGACGTGTTGAGTGAAGTTAGAGGTATTGGTGTGAATGCATGGTTTTAAATTATATATCCATGGGTGTGTCTGTGTGTGTTTTCTAATTCTGAACAGTAAGATTCCCTAGAAGCAATGACACAATGACCCCTTAGTAGCAATGAGCACAATGAGCCACCCAGATCTGGGTTTCCAAACACTAAAAGAGATCCAAGATCTTTGGAGAAATGGCTGATTTCAAGCCTGGGGCATAAAAAAAATAGAAGAGTCTAACACATTTTGTCTAGAAAGTAAAGAGATTATGAGGACATGTCAAGAGAATTTCTCACTGGTCAAATCTAGAAAAATCCGATCATCAAAATATATAATGATACAGGTGGATTACAACACTTTAATAAAATAGAATACATAGGTCCATGTGGATATAAATAAGTAAGTAAATAAATGGGGTAAGGGGAAAATTCTTGTAGTAGAACACCAACCAAGAAATGTAGAAGAAATGATACAATTAGAAAATCACCACTTGGCAATGCCAGTGGCCACGAATGTTCCTCTCAGATTTCCAACCGCAGAGAAAATAACTGACCTATGGCCCCAGGTACTGTGTTTTGATACCCGTTGCCGAGGTCTCCCAAGCCATGTGTTTTTGGTCAGTGGCTGTGAGAAGTGGGGATACTAAGGCAGGCTCCTTCTCTGGGAGACATGGGAATCTTCTGAGGAGTAGCTTCAACTCAAAGAGTCCTGTGGCTTTACCAAAATTGTCTTAGAACTGTACTATAGGCTGTTTTCCTCATCAGCTTTCCTTCCCACTCTTCTCCAATATGATTAAACCATTCAGATCTGACATCTCTCCGCCCCTCCTCTGGCTCCAGCCTACCCCACTCACACTCACAAGAGTGTCCCCAGTGCATCTCTTGCACATCTAACCTTGTCTTGGTGTCTGCTTCTCAGAGATCCCTAACTAACCCAGAAATCATCATTAGTGGTGTCAATTCAGGTGAGAGCCATCAATGGGTGGTGGGTGGAGGTTTAAACTCTGATGAGAAACATGATACTAGCATAAGTTTCAGATTATCTTCTCACAAGTTACTTACTAAGCATAAAGGGTAAATGGTGCCTTTATAATGGAGGAGGCTGACAGATCTCAACTTGACCAGGTGATCAAGGTTAATGTTACCAGTTATCAGACGGGTTGACATCATGTGTCCTGTGATGTGCAAAAGGCGTGAAGCATCACTTCTGTGGTATTCCCATCAAGCATGTATGGTCTGACCCTGGTCATGAGGAAACATCCATGGACCCAGTTTGGGTCTCCACTGAATAAAATCATGAAACTCACGAAAGATAAGGAAAGACTGAGGAAATGTTTCAGCTTGAAGGAGAATAAAGAGACATGACCATCAGATGTAACTTATGATTCTGAATTAGATTCTTGACCAGAAAGAAAAAAGAAACACCACAAGACCCATTGGGAAGATTCGAATAGGTCTATGGAATGGATCATAGTTTTGAACCAATGTTGGTTTTGCTACTGGGAGGTTGTATACTACTTGTGTAGAGAGGCAGCCATACTTTGGAACATACACACGGAAAAGCTTTCAAATTGTTCAAGTAAGGAATGAAAATTAATAAAGGGTACAGACAGGGGTTCCTGGGTTGCTCATTCAGTTAAGCATCAGACTCGGTTTTGGGATCAAGCCCCGCGTCGGGCTCTACTCTCAGTGCGGTGTCTGCTTCAGATTCTCTCTCCCTCTCCCTTTGCCCCTCCCTGCTCACTCACGTGCTTGCTCTCTCTCTCAAATGAATAAAAAAATATATATATATTTTTAAGATTTTATTTATTTATTTCACAGAGGGAAAGAGATCACAAGGAGGCAGAGAGGCAGGCAGAGAGAGGGGGGGAAAGCAGGCTCCCCGCTGAGCAGGGAGCCCGATGCGGGCCTCGATCCCAGGACCCTGAGATCATGACCTGAGCCGAAAGCAGAGGCTTTAACCCACTGAGCCACCCAAGAGCCCTAAAAAAATCTTTTTATTTAAAAAGGGTACAAACACACACATACTCATGTAAGAGCAAATAAGATAGATGAACGTTAATAATTGAAAGGATCTCAGTGAAGAGGGTGAGGCTGTTCTTCATGCTGCTCTTGCATCTTTTTTGGAAACTTGAAATGATTTCAGAATCATTTATAAAAAATACATTAAGAAAATACCAGTGCCCGGGCCCTGATCCAGGCCCGTTCAGTCAGCCTCTGCCAGGCCTGGGCATTCTTTCTCCATTTCCCCTGAGGTCTCTCCAGCATATGTGCAGCGCTGTGAACCAGAGCTGCTCCACTTCCGCCACCATCCACATGGAGATGATAGTTGTTTTCCATCTGCAAACTCAGCCAGGCCCAGGCTCTGCGAACATTTCAGTTGCTGTCGAGAATGGCTTTAGGGCTTCTAGGCCAGCCATTCAGTTTAGCAGTAAGTTAGCCCTGCTACAATCAGCCTTGCTCTGCCCAAGTTCTTTTTAAGCAGGCTTGGTCTTGGCCTTGGGATGACCACATGCCTTGCGACAGTGACGAGACCTTTACCGTGGCTCCCTCAGGCCCCATTTCCTGGTTCTCCTAGGGACCCACGTCCCATCCCTATTCTCCCTGGAGGGTGAGGGGCTGTATCACCAGCTGTCAAGCCCCTTGGATGCCAGTCGTCCTCATGCCTGTCTACTCCCATCTTCGGCAGCCCGTCTGTCACTATTCTCGGTCCTGTTCTGGGGGCACCTCTGGCTTTCTCCTGCTGGCCCTCTGCACGTCGCTGTCTGAGCTCCTCCATACCACCTGTCCCAGCCTTCCCCCAATGTGCTCTCTGCCCACCCCTGGCACAGATACTGCCCACCACCTGCCACCAAGATTCCCTCCAGAACATCTGCTCCACAGAATCAGTACGTGCCCGGCACACACGCCCACAGCGCTCTGCATGTCCATTGCCAGATGCGCCTCACATTTTAGTGCTTGTCTGCTTTATGTGGTAGATGAGATACCATGAGGGGAAGAGCTATGTCCTGTTCAGTACTACATGCCCAGGACCTCTTTAGCCTATGGCCCCAGGTACATAGTAGGTACTTGGGAAATATTTGTGAAATCAATGAATGAATGTTTGGGGTCCAGATCCTGCCTGACCCTCTTTAGCACACCATCAGTCTCACCACCAAATATCATCTTTGCATAGGCTTGGACACAAAGCAGGATGGGACTACAGAAAGTCCAGTAGATGGGCAAGGCTGGGGTGTAGTTCCCCAAAAGACAAGGATCTGCTGACTTTTTAGGCAGGCGTGGCAAGCCAGTCTTTCGGGGGAAACATGGCAAGGGGCTTTCAAAATCTCTCTTCTTGAAAGCGAGAAGAGAGTAACACCCCTTTGGTGAGGGGGCATCCCACCACAGCAGAGCGTCTTCTGTAACTTTAGCAATCTGCAAAGGGTGCTTCCGGGATCTCAATTTAAATGTAGATTAGAGGGGCACCTGGGTGGCTCAATCAGTTAAGTGTCTGACTTTGGCTCAGGTCATGATCCCAGGGTCCTGCTCCCTGACGTGATCACACGTCAGGCTCCCTGCTCAGCTGGGGGTCTGTCTGCTTCTCCTGCTCCCTCCTGCTCATGTTCTCTCTCTCTCACTATCTCTCTCTCTCTCAAATGAATAAATAAATAAAATATTTTTAAAAATGCAGATTAGAGAGTCCTCCCAACACCTGTTGAATCAGAATGTCTGGGCCTGGGGTCCAGGTCTCTATATTTTTAACAAGCTTTGTGCAGATGGCATTTGGAGATCCTCTGAGCAGAATGGAAATAGGACGCACCTTCTTCTAGGTGGGATTCTGGCATGAGTTAGGTTGGATAGCTAGACTCCAGCCGTGAGTGTGGGATTTGAGATAGTTTGTTTAGAGCATGATTAAGAATTTGAAAGCAGGAAGATTTTTCTTTGGTATGTGTATGTGTATTTTGGTTTTCTTGAATGCTTTTATGATTTTCACATGGATTTATTTTACTTTAAAAAATTAATAGACTTTATTTTTAAGAACAATGTTAGATTTATAGAACAATTGAGCAGGTAGTATAGAGGACCCCTGTATCCCTCCTCCCCAACATAGTTTCTGCTATTAGTAACAGCATGCATTACTATGGTACACTAATTGTACCTAACAGTTATAATTAACAAACCAATATCAATACATTATTTTTAACTAAACTCCATAGCTTACATTAAGGCTTACTCTCAGTGTTACATATTCTGTAGGTTTTGACAAATGCATAATTTCATGTATTCATGAATATATCATGCAGAATAGTTTCACAGCCCTAAAAACCCTCTATGCTTCACCTACTCACCCTTCCTCCCTCCCTCCAATCCCTGGCAACCACTGATCTTTTTACTGTCTCTATAGTTTGGCCTTTTCTAGAATGCTGTATATAGTTGGAGTCACACAAAATATAGCCTTTCTAGATGGGCTTCTTTCACTTAGTAATAAACATATAAGTTTCCTCCATGTCTTTTCGTGACTTGATAACTCATTTTTTTTAATCGCTGAGTACTATTCTATCATAAGTATGTGACAGTTTGCTTATCTATTCATTTATTAAAGGGTATCTTGGTTGCCTCTAGTTTTTGGTAATTATGAATAAATCTGCCATAAACATTTGTGTGTCGGTTTTTGTATGGTTATGTCTTCAACCATATTGGGTAAATACCAAGGGGAGTGACTGTGGATTGTACAGTAAGACTACATTTTGCTTTGTAAGAAACTGCCTTCCAAAGCGGCTGTACCATTTTGCATTCCCACCAGCAATGGATGAGAATTCCTTGTTTCTCCATATCTTCACCAGCAATTGGTATTGTCAGATTTTTGGATTTTCGCCATTCTAATAGTTGTCTATGGATCAGTAGGGATGACCTTTATTTCATCTCTGATATAGTACTTTTATTGATTTTTCGAAGAACCAGCTTTTATTTTCATTAATTCCTGTTTTCAATTTCAATAAATCTGCTCTAATTTTTATTTTTTCTCTTCCTCTGCTTTAAGTACATATTGCTGTTCTTCTAATTTTCTAAGGCGGAAACTTAGATTATTAATTTAGATCTTTCTTCTTTTCCAGTATGGGCTTTCAGCAGATTTATATTTAAAATATAAATTTATTTATGTAATTTATAAACTTATAAATCCACTTATATTTGCAAAAAAATTATAAATAACCATGTATCAAACAACTTGAGATTGGCTGAATAGTGAATAATATGGTCACACAAAAATAGGTTCTCCAGAAACAGACATGGAAATGGCTGGGGATTACATATATGAGAGGGAGACAGAGATGGCAGGATTAGTCAAGAGTGACGCAGGCCCAGCAAAGTTTTGACTGACCTGAGGGAGCTGAGGCCTAAACAGCCAGGCTGTTAGAACCAGGCCTCGCTTAGTCACTGGATGTGAGCAAGACGGCCGGCCAGGTGGCCCTCCTCCGCGGAGTCCGCCATGAAGGAGCCGAGAGCTGGAGGGGGTTTGCTGAGCGTACAGGACAGCCCAGCACGTCCTTCCTCCAGGGGCCTCCGGGCAGCAAGGGTCTCCCTGTCCATCACCATCCCAAAAGCTTTCCCTCCCTGCTTCTTTTATTCCTGAAGCTCTGTTTCTACTTCTTCTTCTTCTTTTTTTTTTTTCCCTGCTTTCAGAGTTGGTCTCTCTGTGAAGTATTTACTTATTTTAAAAGTTAAATTAAATTAATTTAATTAAATTAATGGTAAAGAGTGTAAGTAAATAAGAAGCTGGAGAGAATTCCACGCAAGAGAATGATAGTGACGTTCCGTAACTTGAATCGGATGGATCAAAGGACAGTGATGAGTAACTACAGGAAAGCAATGCCAAGGGTTCCCTCCTTGCCCAGCATTCATGGGATGAGCCTTTGCCAGTGAAGAGCAGGGTTCTCCTCTTTGGGTCAGAAGTCATCGAATCGGCTTCCTGCACTGTCATCCCTCCGTCTGGATGTAGCCAGAGGCCCAGGGTATGAATGCAACTGTTTGTATTGGGGGGGGGGCTGGGTAGAAGGGTGGTTGTTACCAGGACCAAAGACACAGGACAGCCTGTGTCTGCTCTCTGCATGGGGAGAGGTAGAGTGGGACTCTGAGACCAGCCAGTAGACGGAGCAGAGAGCCCATCTGGGATTGAAGAACATTAGTATGCACAATAACATCAGAATTCTGGGTCAGGGAGTAAAAGCTAGAACTATTACAGAAGAGTACTGCTAATTATGGAAGGAGATATGGGCAGGTGGCGGTTTCTGTCTGAATCTCCATTAGTATCTTATTATCAGGCAATGAGTCAAATGCAGAGTGGTTTGCTAAAAATAAAATAAAATAAAATGGCCTTTTTGAAAACTAGAAATTCTGACGATGCCAAATGTCAGCAAGGATGTGGGTCAATGGTCTCTTTTGTTTTGCAAGTGAGGGGTTTGCTGTTACAATATATGGGAAGCCATTTGGCATTATCTTTCCGTGTTGAATATTTGCCTTCCATGTATTTCAACAGCTCCACCCCCAGAATGTACCCTAGAGAGACTCTTGCACATGTGCCCAGGAAATAATGTGATATGATGCTCATAAAAACACTTTGTAAGAGCAAAAAGCTATAAACAACCCAAAGGCCAACAAACTAATGAATAGATAAATAAAATATGGAATATTGTTTGGCAATAAAATGAAGTACTGATGCAGGCTAAAACATAGCTGAGCCTTGAAAACATTTTGCTAAGTGAAAGAAGCCAGACACAAAAGGACACATATTGTACGACTCCTTAGACACGCTATGATCAGAATAGGCCGATCTCTAGAAACAGAAAGTAGATTAGGGTTTGCCAGGGGCTGGGGGCATTGCAGTGACTAGTAAGCAACTGCTAATGGGTATACAAAGTTTCCTTTCAGTGTAACGTAAATCTTCTAAAATTGACGATTGTGATGGTTACGCAACTCTGTGAATAAACCAAGAACTATTAAAGTGTGGATTATAAGTAGGTGACTTAAATACTCAGTATGTATTCTAAGAAGATGATGCATGAATTATATCTCAATAAAGCTGTTTACCAAAATCCCTCCAAATGTCCACAAATAGCAGAACGACTATGTATAGTATACATATATAAATATGTAGACTTATAGAACAGAATATTGTACAACAATAAAAAAATGAATGAACCATAGTTATATGCATCAGCATGGGTGACTGTTGGCCACATTGGTGTCACAGTGGCTGGTGACCTTGAGTGAAAAAAGCACCCCAGAAACCACATAGAGCCCACAATTCTTCTTACAAAGTTCAAAAACAAAGTTGAACTAAGCAATCTATTGTTTAGGTGCATATACATGGGATAAAACAACAGCAGTGAAAAATAAAACAAGGGAATGGATAAATATGGTAGATAAAAATGGGGGCTCGGGAGTGGAGAAGCAAGGGGAGGGGGATACCGAAGGACCAATGGTAATAATATATCATGACTGACAAATTTTGGTAACTCAAATTCTGTGGCCCTGGATGCTATTAACAATTAATGAACAATAATAGCATTATACTAAAACTCGAACTGTGTTAGTCACTGTCTGTGTGATTGGTATCTTATCTTATCTTCAACAGACCCCTGTGAGATAGGAACTATTGCTGTGCCCACTTCATAGATAGGAAACTGAGATTTAGAGAGGTCACGCAAGGGGCGAGGGGTGTAGCCTAGATCTGATTCCCTGCCCATCAGACCCCAGAGGTCTTGTGGTTGCTTTACCCTCTCCTGACCGTCCATCACCCCCTCCAAACCTCACCACAAGACAGCAGCTCAGGCTTGCCTGGGCCCTGAGCAGGATACCACCAGTGGGGTCTGGGTTAGCCATGGGCACAGAGCTCCGAGGAATTTCCTGGGGCGGGGTATTGCAGAGACTCCAAAAGAATGGCTATTCGTTTGGGAAATGATAATGACAAGGAATCATGGGCTAATTCAGTGACATGATTAGAAACGGCTGCAGGGACAGAGAAACCTTCTAGGAAGCAGAAAATGAGGGGCTGAATATTAGTGATGGCAAAGCCTCTGCACCCAGTTCCTGGGGCCGAGGGCTGAAAACCATGGACCACCATTCAAAGAGGCTTCCAAAGGGCCCTTGTCTTTTTTCGGTTAGATCTAGCCTTATTCTATGCTGAATTAGGTTGAAGAATTAAGTGGCAGCTGTTGGGCGGCTCTCTGCATTCAAGCTCACCTCAGGGATCCTCTCCTTTCCGGTCTTCATTAACTGAGAAGGTGCTCGACTGGTCTGCGTTTCTCATCCGCCCAAGGGAAGTGCCTTTGAAGAAGCTTCAGTGAGCTTTCCTGAGTCCTCCTCAGCAGCAGTGGAGGGCTTTGTCAAATAAAACACTTGGGCAGGATTAGAATTCCAAGTAGGGAAGGGTAGCGGGGGGAGCAGGGGCGGAGTGAAGGAGTCTTTCCAGGCACTTGTTCGCCAGTTCTCTTTGGATAAGTTCAGTGTTTCATGTGAGTTGTCAGCCCACACACCTCTTAATCTACTTTAATTTCTGTTTTGAAAAGAGGGTAGGAAGAGCTTTCGTCCAACACTTCAAGAACCAGGCGTTGAAAGACCCTGAGGGCATAGCCCCGGGGCGGGCTTTCTGCTGTTCCAGGCTGTGTCCTGAGAGTGGTCCACACTCTGAGAGCAGAGGGGACCCTTTGTGGATGGAGAGAAGGCAAGTCTTCTAGGGAACTGAGACTCCAGATCACAATCTCCCAAGGGAAGAAGTTGACCCCCAGGCCAAGCTGCATGTCTCTGACTCTATCGACCAATCAGTTCCCAGTATGAAATAGTCCTTATGAGCAAAATAGAAGTCTGAGTTCTTATCCTCAAGAAGCACAAGGCAAGGGGCGCTTCTGCATCCCCAGTCAGGACTCAGAAGAACTCCCGATTCCCCTGGAAGGCAGGTATCCCGGACTTCAGAGTATAGGAAACATTCCCATAGAGTGTAAGGCAACATCTTTCTTTGCTACCATTTCTGCACTGTTAACGTTTTACTACTGTTTCTGTTCTGGGCATCTGAGTTCCAGAATTTGCAGTGCAGGAAGAACTTGGTGTAAGTCTTCGAGGTTTGGAAAAGGGCTCTGTTTAGTTAGAGGTGCGGTTATTAGCGTGCAAGGGTCTTGTGAATCGGGTTGCTTTTAGGAGCAGGCCTGGGTGCTGGAGGAAGGCTCTAGAAGCTCCTCCCGTTTGTCTGGAGTCTGGAGGGCCGACTGAGTTTGTGCACTCTGAAGGCCAAGTGCTGCCAGCCAAAGCCAGATTAGCTGGGCGGTGGGGGGAGGAGGGGGTTGCGAGGAGCTCACATATGTGAAGGCTTTGAAATGAAAGGATTTGATCTCAGGGAGACAGATGCTGCTCGCCTTGCCTAATGAGCCGTTTTGGAAGAGAATGCAGCATCTTCGGTCCTGGAAGGCTTTCCCTGTGGAAGAGACCCTCCCCTGTGGTCCCCAGACACCCACAGGTGCCACCCAGAACCAGCAGGTACAGCAGCACGGGCCCAGAGGGCGACCTGGCTTCACACAAGGAGGCTGATGGTGCTCTTAAGCCATAAATTGGTGTCACCATCACAGGTCTCCATGGCAACCTTTCACACAAAAAGGACATTTGTAAATATGCATGTTGCAAGGCCCCCTTTTTGATTTAAAATATCAACCTTTTGAGAACAAGTTGCTTTGCCAGCATGTTCTGTTGCCATAAGAGTGAGGACAGGGAGGCCTCTCACTCACCCCTCTCTGTTTGCTTGTGGCTCACTGAAATCAATTGGTAAATGCCCCCTGAGCTCCCTTCCTGGGTCCAGTGTCATGCAAGGTGATGTTGGGGACAGGGCGGGAAGGAAGGGTGCATCTAGCCTAGGGTTCACGCAGCACACTGTGTCTCTACCACCCGATCACAGACCTCCAGGGGCCCTGGGCTTCAGGGTGTCTGATCAGCAGAGCAAACTGTCTTGGCTGTTGCACTTACACAGACCTCCCCAGGGTGGGCAATCAACTCACCTGTGGAGCTTTAACAGCTACAAATGTGTGATTCAGAAATCCCATTCCTGGATATTTACCCAAATGAGTTGGAAAGTTCTGTCCACGCCAAAACCTGCACAAGGATGTTGATAGCAGCGTACTCATAATTGTCAAAAACTTAGAAGCAATCAAACATTCTTCAGTAGCGGAATGGATAAACTATGGTACATCTATACCACAGAATATTATTTAGCAATAAAAAGAAATGAGCTCTCAAGCCACAGAAAGACATGGAGGAAACTCACATGCCTATTGCCAAGTGAAAGAAGCCAATCTGAGAAACCTACATACTGTGTGATTTCAACTATATGACATTCTGGAAAAGGCACAACGAGGGAGACAGGAAAAACATCCGTGGTTGCCAAAGGTTCTGGAGGATGGGGAGGGAGGGAGGAAGAGGCGGAGCAGGAGGATTTCTAGGGCAGTGAGAATCCTCAGTCTCACACTCCCGTGGCGGATACATGCCGTCACATATTTGTCCAAACCCGTAGAATGTGCCACACCGGGAGTGAACCCTAATATCAACTATAGAACGTGGGGGATGATGGCATGTCAATAAAGGTTCATCAACGACAACAAATGTACCCCTAAGGTAGGGCATGTGGATAATGGGGAGGCTCGGCCTGTGTAAGGGGGCAGCGCTATCTGGAAATCTCTGTGCTTCCCTTTCAAGTTTTCTATAAAGCTAAAACTGTCCTTAAAAAAAACAAAAACAAAAACAAACAAACAAAAAAACAAGTCTTGAGGCGTCTGGGTGGCTCAGTTGTCTAAGAGACTGCCTTCAGCTCAGGTCATGATCCCGGAGTCTCGGGATTGAGTCCTACATCAGGTTCCCGGCTCCATGGGGAGTCTGCTTCTCCCTCTGACCTTCTCCCCTCTCATGCTCTCTCTCTCTCTCTCAAATAAATAAATAAAATCTTAAAAAAAAAACCCAAGTCTTATAAAAAGGAAAAGAGGACCACATAGTATATGCTCAATAAATAACCTTAAAAGGGACAACAGGAAGGCAGACAGTGAGCAGACAACACTAGCATTTCCTCCTGATCTCTCTAAGCGATTAACCTGTTGGCATTTCATTCGTTATGCGTGTGGCTAATTGGTTCTTTGCGTCTCCATCAAATCTACTTGGTCAGAAGTATTTAATTTCATTCTGTCATTAGCAATGAACAAATAACTTAAAAGCAAGCAGACGAACCAACAAAGCCTCTCCCCCAAAACTACAGGTGCCTCGTCCTATCCTCGGCCATGTTGATTTGCTAGAGCTGAGGTGGGTCCTGGACAGATACTAAAAAGCTCCTCAGGTGACTTGGCATTCGTCCCTCCTTTAAAGCAATCAGGTAGAAAAAGAGCCTGGAAAATGGACTTACCTGCTTTAGAAGAAAGAGACTAAAATTACAAAGGCTCGAACAGATGGAATGGCATTTTTCTCTCATTTAATAGCCCGAAGCTAGGTGGTCAATCCAGGCCAGGCATGTGACCCTTCCTCAGGCTGTCCTGGGATGCAGGCTCGTCTACACCATTGCTCTATCACCCAGAGAGGGCCTCTATTCTGTGTTTGTCTCCAGCCTGGGGAAGCCGGGAGTGCGCGAGAGGTAGCCGTGACCAGGAGAGGCACGCTTCCCCTCACAGAAATAACCACACAGCCATATCTTGGGGGGGGGGAGGGGGCTGAAAATGCAACATTTAACGGCTGGGCTCCATGAGCCAGCTCACCCTGCTGGAGGTTAGGAAGGAGAGGGTGGTGGCTGGGGCCACAGTCACGGCTGCTGTCTCAGAGGACTGCTGAGGCCAGTGGTTCTCAAACTCTGCTGCCCATTAGAATCATTTGAAGAACTTTGAAAAAATGTTGACGCCTAGGCCATGCCCCAAGCCAGGTAAATCGGAATCTCTGGGGATTTGACCCAGGCGTCAGTACTTCCAAAATCATTTGTACAAACAACGTTCTTGAGACGTGGAGGCCACACACGTCATTTCCAGGGGAACAGAAGGAAGCTTCTGGCAAGCAGGCACAGAAGCCTGGATTCTGGAGGTCCTAGCTGTCTTGAGTGGTCCAGAGATGCAGCAATGCTGTGATTTCCGCCGCTCGGCCAGCCTGGACATAGCTCCAGCTCTGGTCACTCATCTTGGTGAGCTGCGGTGTCTGCCCATGCCCCACACCATGGAACCCATTCCATCAAATTACCTGCTGGTGGCCTAAGTGATCAGCCCACACTGCATGCACTTCTAAGAGAGGTAATACTGATGACAACCCCAAATCACAAACTCTTTGGGAATAAACCTGTCTAGAGGTGTGATGTTTAAGGGAACCCTGACTCTGAGCCTGGCTTCACTGGCCATGGCCTCTGTCCTTATCAGGAAATCAGGGACGATGATAATAATAGCTAACATTTATATGGCACCGACTGTTTGCCAATCATTTTTCTCAGTGCTTAATATATAGTATTTAATCTTCATACCAACTTTATAAGGTAGACACTATTTTCTGTTCTTATTTTATAGATGAAGAAACCGAGCCACACAGAGGTTATAACCAAGGACATACAGCTAATAAGAGGTCAAGGTAGGACTTGAACCCTGGTGATTCCAGCTTCAATGTCCATGCTCCCAGACCTGCTGATCCACCACCCAGTGTGGCTTAGGTCGCGGGTTTGTCATGGGGATGAAGTGGAGTAATGAGCACCAGTAGAGTACGGTTGTAGGCTCCCAGTAGATGTTCATGGCAGGAGGCTACAAGTATTAAAGTCGCAAGCTGATCCTTAGCTGTTGAAATTGAGATGTCCGTTGTCCCAGGATCTAGCAGAGTATTTAGGATGTGGGAAGCGCTCAGTAAAAATGAATAAGATGTAGATTTGTTTTCAGAATCCTTCTCCCCCTCTGTCTGCCTCTGCGTCTTTCCCTCTCTGTCTCTCCCTGTCTCTCCCTGTCTCTCCCCTCTTCAGTGTCCTTGGTGTTTGGAGCCAAACGCATTTCCTTTGGGCTTCTGGTCTGGGAGAGGCAGCCGTCAGGGGATGCTCTGATAACCACTACCGTCTGGGCTCCAGCTGGTTTGCCCCTTCAGCTGCTGCTCCGGCTTTCAGTGAAAGATTCCAGGCCAAGCCTCCTCTCTCTGTGGCCACGCCAAGCCTTTCTGGGCACTCTATTTGGATACAGTCATTCTTTTTTTTTTGTCACTTCTCTCTGCAACTTTCCAAAATTACTCCCTCAGATTTACCCAAAATACTATTTCTTGTCCTGAAATAGCATCTTACACTCACACCAGCATTTTTTCTTTTTCCTTTTCCTGGGCTGTACATTCAAGAAAAAAAAGCCACAATGTCATAAACTGGGAGAGCATTCTTAGATATTGTCTGGGCCTCGCCCTTATTTGTGGAGAAGACTCTGGAGTCGGAGACAGGGAACCTCCCTCAGGGTCACACTGAGGCATCGGGGCCGGGGTGGGGGGTGGGCAGCCACTGATGCACGGGGACCTGGACAGTCAGTCCAGCCTAGTTTCTCGGCTCCGGTCAGGCGAGAGGCCCAGCTGGAAGGAGGTCCTCAGGGGGTCCCATCTGAAATATTGGGGTCCCCAGCTCAGAGTAAACCATAGCCCCTCCAAAAGAGAGGTGGTCAAAGGAATAGAACGAGGTGGAATAGTTTTCCAATTAAAGCGTTCCAGGAGGCTTTCCTAAATCAGTGCTGTTTATTTGGTGTTTCAAATGTTTCGAAGAGCCTCCCAGTGAGTGGTGTGGAAAGGGCTCTCAGCTCTCAGCCACCCGAAAGCACAAAGAATCGAAGCTGCCACCTTCCCGAAGCTATTTTTATTGCTGAGGCTTTTCGGAGCCTAACATTTGACTCCTGGTTAGTCAGAAGCAGTGGAGAATGCCGCCTGGGCGCCTCCCCGCGCCGCCCTCGGGCAAAGCCAGGGGGGGACGTGTGGTCCCCCGGGGGGGGGGGCAGAGAGAGGCCTGCCGGGCGGGGAGCCTAGAGGCCATGCACCCCGCGGACTGAGGGAAAGCTGCCTCACGCGCGGGGTCTCACCCCTCTTCACTCGCAGTGCTATGGCTCTGAGTGCCGAACAGCGAGACGAGGTCCAGCACAGGTAGCAAAACCGTGTCCACGCCGAAGTCAGACCCAAGCCCTGTGACCTACCGCCCGGGCCCCGCCAACTTCCAAGGGGGAGACCGGTGCTGTTCCAGAACGCGGCTGGTCCGTCCATGCAGGCTCCAAAAGAAATGAATGACATGGAGACAGTTCGCATCCCAACATCTTCTGCTCCTCTTTCCTCCTGCTCTCATCAGAGGGGTTCTGAGCCATCCCTGTTCTTTGTTTCACTCACGCCCCCAAAGAGTCTCATCAGTTTAATGAAGGAAAGAAGCCTGATGATTCAGACCTGTACCCCTGGGGCAAATACTAAATAAATAAATAAATAAGAAAAAAAGCCAAATCAGTAATGATGTACAGAACCCCTTGCTATAACCCTCCTCCCTAAAGAAAAGCTTATTGTTATTTTTTTAAATCAGTTATTGCTGAGAGTTGTTGCTTCTTTGCACACTCAAATAGCCCAGGGAATTTGAAATAATCCTTACATCCTGGACTTTGAGACTTCCCCATCAGTATTTTTTTTTTTTTAACTCTCCAGATGATTCCAAAAGAACGAGTTGAGAACCAGTGCTCTCTCAGACTTCAGTGTGTATATGAATCACCTCAGGACCTCAGGAGAGACTTTGATTCAGGGGGTCTACCGTGGGCTTCCAGAGTCTGCAATTCTACCCAGCTCCCAGGTGACACCAATGAGGCCAGTCTGCGGACCACACCTTGAGAAGGTGAGGTCAAGGTGTACTAGTTGCCCCCAGTGTTGAATGATTCGTGGGGGGAATAGAAAATATTGAAGCATCTCGGGCATAGGAAGGCGAGACGGTTTCCTTTGGTTGAGGAACTTCCCCCCAGTTGTTAAGAAATGATTTTTCAGCTTCCTATGTAGATGCTTTATTGAAGCATCTGGACTTCTGTACTCTAGAATGTTCCAGACCAATGGGACCATGGTAGGTGACGGGGGCCAGGGACTCACAGTCCTGGCCGATGATCAGAATCACCCAGGGGACCCTTCTAAAAATCCAGATTCCTGGGATCTGCCTGAACAGCTTCTCATTAAACATATATTTCAATAGCCAGTTTAAGTTCAGACAGATTTGGGAACCAATGACCTTGTTCACCCCCAGCCCCACCTCCTGCTCCCTCACACATACACATTTTATGGAAGATGAAGCTGCCCCAGGCAAGGACTTCTTTGTGACAATGTTGGCACTTTTCTGTGCCAAGGAGAAAAAAACAAAAACAAAACAAAACAAAATAACCTAAGTGAGGGATAGGCAGACCTTCTTAAGGGTCGCAGCCATTTCTGGCTAATAAATTTGGGCTGGGTGTCTGCCTTTGCTTTCCTGGACTGATAGGCCAAGTTTATGAGATAGTAAAGCCAACAGCCAGGTATATGGATTGCTAATAAAAAAAGGCAGTTTGGTCCAACAAGAGGAGGTGGACATTTTGTGTTTCTCTAGACAAGCCATATCCACAGGCAGAAGGAGCAAGACACCCCACATGGCTTGGCTGCCTACCCTTCTGGTGTAACTAGATACTTGCTCTGCTCATGCTGTGCTCTCCTTATACAACTTTCCTGTACCCCTATGACCCTTCAAAGACATAAGGCAAAGATTTTTAAAGCGTCATGACAAATCATAGTTAACCCTAACCTGAGAGTAGAAATGCTTCTGTCTGTCTCACTGGGACTCCCACAGCCCTCCAGCCGGATGTCTTGTGAGGACGCTCTGGTTCTCTGTGTCTATGTCACATCTGGTGCTGCTCACCGAACATGCAAGGGAGACCCTGGCTACTGCCTGGTCTGTTTGAGACCCAACACCCAGACCCAGGGCCTGGACGCCCCCACCCTGCCCAAGATCAACCAGAAACGCCTGAGTAGCACCGAGATCGTGCCGTAATTGTTCATTTGTGTGACTTTTCCTAACCAGGAGACTTTGAGTGCTTGATTTTTTTGTTGTTGTTAAAAAATATTTATTCAGCATAAATACTCTACTTTAAGTCTTAATCCATATTTAAATATTCACCCATATGTTTATTTTCTGAGCATCCGCAATGTATCCGTAAACACCATATATCTGCATGTTTTAATGCCATGATCCTGTTGAGTAGGTATGATTGTCTCCGTTTTAACATATAAAGAGTCTAAAGTTCAGCGATTACAAGCTACTCTCTCAAGATCATAATTCTAGAAAGCCATCTAACAGGTTTGAACCCAGAGCTCTTAGGCTCCAAAACACCTTTTCCTTCCCCCAAATCAGATTGCCTAAAAACAATAGTCTCTCCAATTTTAGAGACCAAAGAAGGCAGCTAATTATAAACTTATTTTATTAAAGATTTTTTAATGGCAAAGACATGGTAAAGCCAAGGGGCACGTGGGTGGTTCAGTCAGTTAAGTGTCTGCCTTTGGCTCAGGTCATGATCCCGGGGTCCTGGGATCAAGCTCCCTGCTCAGTAGGGAGTCTGCTTCTCCCTTTCCCTCTGCTTATGCTCTCCACCAGCCCCCCACCCCGCCTGCCCCTGCTCTCTCTCTCTCTCTCTCTCTCTCAAATAAATAAATAAAATCTTAAAAAAAAAAAAGACATGGTAAAGCCGAAAGACATAGCACCAACTGAAAGTCTTTTCAAGAGATAACATCTTAACATTTGTAATTTACTAGCACACCCATAATTGGTAAGCTGAGACTCTGGCATACTATTTTTTCTAAGAAGCCTTCCCTGAGCCTCCAGTGTAAGTCAGGGCTTGCATTCCATTATTAAGTAGCCCCTTTATGCCCCTTCCTTGCACAGACTGCACCACCAGCCACGTAACACATGCTTGTGGGCACCATGCTACTCCCCACCGTTTTAGGGAGGGATCGACCTGCAGGACACCCCTTCGGGAAATATGTACACCTCCAGGTTGTGGCTCATTTCTTCAAAATGAACTCCTTATTCTTAAACTGTTCTAGTTTCTTAGAGCAGTTGCAAAGGAAGTACAGGGAGTTCTTGATCAGTTTCCCCTACTATTCACATCTACATTCCCATGGCTAATATCAATGTCAGGTACCTTGAAAAAGTGAGTCTTTTTTCTCTTCCTGGACAGTGTGTGTAAACACTGGTCATGCAGCCAGAAGACCTGAGTCTTGGGAGCCTTGGCTGAGCTGACTGCTGGAGTCTCTGTTTTGTGAGGGCACCAACAGGATAACAGGTTGGCCTTGCCAGCATTTCTTGGGAGGGTTAAAAAGGACCGTGTCTGTGAAAGCCCCCAGGATGGTGCCTGGCACACTTTTGGACTCTGAACCTCTGTAATCCACCTTGACACGGAAATTTCCATCAGGCCAAGTTTAAAGCAAGCCGGGTTTCCTCTGCGTGTTACGGGGCACGTCATTCCCCCCGCGATGCTGAGCCATAGTTGTGTTTCCTTGATAGACTCTGTACGTTTGTCTCTCTCCTCCTTCCTTCGCTCATCCTCTCCCAATAAATCCTGGTTGACGAATTCAGGCCAAGAGCAGAGGCTCCCAGCAGAGAAATCGTCTCCTCTTCCGGACTGCGTCCATCAAAGTGGCTGGTCAACCCAGGTGGTCCGGGCCAAGCCACGGGTTGACACCGATGGACGGCCCATGCATCCTGAATTCTCAAGCAGCCAAGAAACCCTGAACCGGAAGAGAGTGCCAAGACGGTACAGAGCTGAAACATTTCCAAATCTCTCCTGTTACTGGTGGGGAAGGAAAGAGGCAGGTGTGTGTGGGGGCGGGGAGGATGGGGCGAGGAGGGGACAGAAGGAGCAAAAACACACATAATTAGAAAATAGGGCTCTTGACATTTTCCTCTCCCTCCTGATTTATGGGACGTCCCCTGAGCTAGATGCCAAGCTGGCATGCATGTTTTCAGAGATGCATAGGATACTTGAACACTTCAGGGTTAAAATGACACTCTTGAAGTGCGGCACTTGGTGGCGGAGGCTGCCTGCGTCCGCACTCACAAAGATGCCCTCTGAAGAGGCGCCTCCTTTGGGCACATCTCATCTCGCCCACCACGTCCTGGAAGCCAGCAGACGCCCGAAGGCAGCATGGCTTGGGGCTGTGCCTGTTTAGTGAGACTTCTCTTTAAGGCATTCTTTCTTGTTTACCCCAGTCCATTAAGAAGAGTCCACTCAAAATGAGTAGTTGCTAACCCTATGAAAAACAACTGTCCATATTCCTTAATTAGCACAAGAGAACTTGAAATAAAATATTTACACATGGTTATTTCTTTCTTTGCTTGTTCCTTTTTTTAAAAAAGGAGACTGGGTTGTCCTTTAATGCCTGCTTTTCCTTGTGTGCCCGGTTTTTTAATTGGACCCCTCCCTGTGTTTTGGGGCTTTGGCTGCAAGGCCATGCGGGTGGAGGAAGTCTGGGGTGTCTCCCCAGCCAGGCAGAGCAGACAGCCAGAAGTAGATGGAAAGAGACCTTTCTGAAGTGGAAGAAACAAGACAGAGAGGAACTGTGCACTCCCACTGGCAGCTGCCTTTCAAGTAGGGTGCGAAAAGAACTGCACTCCGCCGCCTTCAGAGGAAGGGAACAGAGAGCAAAAGGTTACACACCAGGATCTTGAAGAGAATTATGGCTAATCTTTAAAAAACGATCATGTACAGAATGTTCTAGAAATCTAGGTAGGGTTTGTTTTTTGGTTTTTGGCATTAAATAGAGTTTGAAAGAAGCCAAGGTTTATGGAGGTTTATCATGACCAAGATGTTTCTATGTGCCACCTGTGGAAATGAGGGTTGGCCTCTACTCCAGCATGAGGTATGAAAAATACAGCTGTTTCTTGGCGCATCCAACTACCAGTACGTAGGAAAGGGTTTTGAACTTTGTCTGTGAGTCGTGAAACAGTGTTTTTGGTTCTTGTTTCTTCATTCCTTCCGGGTGGATGCAAACTCTTGCAGACAGGCTCTCCTGTCTCCTCTATGCTCTCTCCTTCCCCTTTTAGCTTCTGTTTTCCCTCTTTTTGCCCTTTCGCTTCTGGAAGGTCCAGAGCTGTGCAGAGAAAGATGAAAAGCAGGGGGAGTGGTCAAGGGTCAAGGTTCAAAGGCAGGACACAGAAGAAAGTAAGAACAGCTTTGGCTTAGGAGTTAAATGACAGCCACGATAATAAGAGTTATTTAAAATGCTAATAGCACTTACCGCATATTGAACATTTATTATTGTCAGGCATTGTTTGAAGCACTTTAAATGTAAGCAGGGCAACTGAAGGCAATAACGCATTCGCAGTGCCCATTTTACAGATGAGGACACTGAGGTCTAGATGTGTCAAGGAGCCTCCCCGCAGTCTTGCAGCTGTCAGACGCTGAGTTGGAATTCAAAACTACCTCGAGGCTTGTGTCCCGACACTGTGTTGCCTCTCTTGTGTGTGGGAGCAATTAATTTACATTCCCTCAGTCCCTGGAAAGTGAGAGGGTCTTAGTAGCTGTTTTAAAAGGTCCTTCAGGCTTTTCTCCAATTGAGACTCCTGGCTGCTTCTTCCACTCGCCCATCTTCAAGACTCAGCCCAAAATGCAGCAGCATCAGCTACTTGAGGCTGCTGGGGACAAGTGGAGGTGGGCATTTAACACCCGATATCGTCTTTTAACATCTGTCCCTGTGGCCCTTGCAGGGGAAACTTCACATGCCAAACACAATATTGGAGTTCGTCAGGTCCCATACAAAAGAACTTGCTGGAGGTCTGGCTTTAGCAGAACGTAGGAACTACACTTAGGTGCTTGAGCCTTGAAGGCATTATGCTAAATAAAATAAACCAGACATAATAAGAAGAGTGCTGTCTGATTCCACGTCTATGAGGTAAGTGGAAAAATCAGATTCATGAAGACAGAGGCTAGACGGTGGTTGCCAGGGAATGGGGGCAGGGGAGTGGGGAGTCTGTGTTTAATGGGAGCGGAGTTTCAGTCTTGCAAGGTGAAAAAGAGGTGGATGGTGCTGAAGGTTGCCCCAAAACGCAAATGTGCTTAATGCCACTGAACTGTGCTCTTAGAAATGGCTACAGTGGTAAAGTTTATGTTATGTCTGTTTTACCACAATAAAAAAGAAAATAGGTGAATCAATAAAAAAGAATCCTATTGTTCGTTTATGACTATATGTAAGGTGCACTTGTTTAAAAACTAAATACTGAAGAGTATACAAATCCACTTACAATAACGCAGTTTTTACCAGCAAGATTCTAGCCAATCTTTTTCTTTGTATTCATCTACCTATCTAGCTCTCTCATGTATGTATAGAAACGCAAGTGTTTGAGCTCAGACTATAGAAGCAGTTACTTTATTCATTTTACTTTTTTTCACTGAATATTACATTATGAGCATTTTCCAAGCAATTAAAATTTATTTCTAAACATAATTGTAATGGCCGCACACTAGCTCAGGCATGTTCTTCTTTATTTAGCACTCCTTCTGTTTTTGGACATTTAGATTTTTCCAATTTTCTGCTTTGTAAATAGCTTCACAGCAGTCTTCCTAGTGCGCTCATCTTTGCCTGCCTCTGATTATTTCCTCTGCCCAGCCTTCTAGAAACAGAGCCACGGGGTCAAAGGACAAGTTAATATTCAAAAGGCTTTTCCCTAATTCTGTGTGTGTGTGTGTGTGTGTGTGTGTGTGTGTGTGTGTGTGTGTGTGTTTGAACTAGCTTCAGAAGCCCTTTACCTGCCCTTCTTTCCTTTAGAGCCGTGGATGGTCAACTTCTTTCCACCTGTTGCTGGCTGAGGGGTCCTCAGTTTCCTGCTCCCAGGAAACTGGCTTCAGAGAAGACTGTTTGAACTCTGATCACCCCTTAGTCCAAGCCTAGAAATATGAGCAAAGGAGGTCTGCCCGGCAAACGGAATTCGACGGGGTCTTAGGTTTTGTTTGTGTAAACACGACTGGTATCACACAGGAAGGTGTGAGTTGAGGGTGCAGCTCAGTCCGGGGGCTGTGTGCTGAAGGGTTCGGCACACATCCTGCTCTGTTGCGAGCAGGGAAAGTAAAACCTCACTCATGGTGCACAGGTGGTTAAATGTAGCTGGGACAACGTGACCTTTGGGTTTCTCTGCATTGTGTCACTTACTCCTAAGTCACACACACACACACACACACACACAGCCCCACCCTCAAAGGGCAGATCATTAACCTCTGATCCCCAGGCGATCTTTGGTTTCAACAGCTCTTCTTGTGGTTTATCATCAGGGTGAACTGACCCTTTTCTCATTATGTCTCCCCTGCTTCCCCTCTGTAACTCCTCTCCACCACTGGGATCTCAGTGCAAATGGGATTTCCATGTGGCAGCTTTTGTGACTCTCTCAAACTAGATCCATGACTCACTGTGCTTTTCATCACAGTGCTAGTTACAATTCGTTATTATACTAAATTGAGTAATCATTTGATTAATGTACCATTTAATGTTTGCATTCAACAAATATTTTTTTAAGTTCCTGTGTGTGCCAGGAACTGTACAAGTTGCTGGGATCGCAGGGACCAGCAAAAACAGATTTGTTTCCTTTCCTTGTGGAGTCTAGAATCCAGTAGGGGAAAAGAACAAATAAAAATCTGATTCCAATTTTCAGTAAGTGTTTATAAAAAAGGGAACAAAGCAGGTGCAATGACAAAGATTGGTGGAGGGCCCCAGGTAGACAGAGCAATCGTGAGGATGGGAAGAGTGAAAGGAGAGAATCATGGATAGAGCCAAGAAGAAAGAAGGAAGCATGGGGAAGGCACCAAACCCGACATCAAGGTGTCTGAGGAACTGACAGCATGGAAGGAATTTGGGGTGTCAGGGGAGAAGGACAGGAGATGGGGAAACATCAGGCCGGAGCAAGTGGTTGGAGAAAAACACAAAACCAGGCCAAAGCAGCTAAGAGGCCAAAAAGTGTCCCCTGGACTTAACAAAACATGGCGGTCGGTGGTGACAGCAACAGTATTTTCCAGCAGCAGCCAGATTGCAGGGGGTTGAGGAGGAACTGGATGGTGACGAATTAGAAACTATGTGTGTGAGAAGAAAAGTTTGAGTTGTGCAAAGGAATAGAAAAATCGGGTGGGCCAAGGAAGTAATTGAAGTTGGTTTCTCTGATTTCCTTTCCCTTTTCTTTTGGATGGGAGATAGCATGTTTATTAGCTGTGGGGATGGCTCAGCAGGGGGAGAGAGAGAGAGAGAGACTTACAATGCTCAGTGAGGCAATAAATGGGGAGCTAAGTCCTTGAGAAGACAGGATGGGATGGCATCCAGAGCAGAGATGAATAGATAAGACTTTTATAGGAGGAGAGCCACCTCATCAATTTTTTAACACTTTATTATGGAAATTTTCAAACATATAAAAGTATAATGAAACCCCAGGTACCCATCACCCCTGCTTCAACACATGGCCAATTGCATTTCACCTATAATCTCATCCAGTTTATCACCTCTTTCCCAGATTATTTTGAAACAAATCCAAGACACTGGAAGTTTCCATCCACAAAGACCTGAGCTGTATACCTACAAAATAAGAGCTTTTTAACAATCGCAACAAAGCTATTACCGCATTGAATAATTAGTAATTTCTTAATGTCATCAAATATCCAGGGGGTGTTCAAATTTCTCTGACCATCTTTCATGTTTTTATCATCCGTAACTGGCTTGTTCAAATCAAAACCAAAACAAAATGCACGTGTAGAATTTGGTTGACATACCTTTTAAAGTCTCTTTTGATCTATTGGTTCTCCCTCCCTTTTCTTCCCTTAATATCTGTTAAGAAACCAGACCTTTTGTCTTACAGAATTTCTCACATTTGGAATTTTGTTGATGGCAAAGGTGTCACTTAACGCCTTCTTTCCTCATTTGTAAATCATCTAAAATGTTAGTTTACCTCTTATATCTAAAGGCTTGTTCAGATTCGGGGTTAGGGAGGGTTTTCTGGGAGTGGGGAGAGGCAAGAAGCCCTCCTGGATGATGCTGGGTCCTTCCTCCGAGATCATATGAGAATGCACTGCAATGACTTGATCTCCTGCATCTGGTGATGTCCAGATTAGTCAGTGGGTCTGGTGCTGTTACCTGCTTCGCTCTCTGTAAAGCTCCTCAGAAGGTATTTGCTGGTGGTTTTAGCTGTTGGTGGTTTTAGCCATGGCCTAGATCTGTTCTTTCATTAGCAATTTCAAAATGATGCTATTCTAACTCTGTCATTCTAGTATGGGTTGAATTATGACCTCCAAATTGACATGCTAAAATCGTACCCCCAGTATCTCAGAATGGGACTATATTTGGAATTTAGGTCATTGCAGCTGGAATTAGTCAAGATGAGGTCATGCTGGAATTGGGTGGGCTCCTTATCCACCGTGACTGGTGTCCTCGCACAAAGGAGAAATTTGGACCCAGACCCAGACACACACACACACAGGAAGAATGCCACATGAGGACTGGAATTATGTTGCCACAAGCCAAGGAACTGTCAAAAGCTGGGAGAGAGGCCTGGAACAAATCCTTTCATAGCACCTTCAGAGGGAGCAGGGCCCTGCTGACACCTTGATCTTGGACTTCCAGCCTCCAGAACCGTGAGGCAATAAATTCCTGTTGTTGAATGTACTTTGTTACAGCAGCCTTAGGAAACTAATACACATTTCTTTGGCAGTTTCTGATGGGGATTCTTAAAGAGAGGGAGAGACTTTTCCTCATCAGGTATTTGGTTATTCTGAAGTACAATTCATGCAGGAATTCAGGATACATGCTTGATTTTTTCCCTGTATTTATTATTTATTACTAGTATTTATTTTATTTTATTTTAATTTTTAAGATTTATTTATTTGAGAGAGAGAGAAAGAGAGCACACATGCATGGGGTTGGGGGAGGGACAAAGGGAGAGACTCTTTAAGCAGACTCCCCACTGAGCATGGAGCCCAAAGCGGGGTTCAATATTGTGACCCACAAGATCATGACCCATGAGATCACGACCTGAGCTGACACCAAGGGGCAGATGCTTAACTGACTGAACCACCCAGGAGCCCCTTTAAAATACTGAATGGTTTTCTGGTATCCTCCAAAGCTGACCAGTCAGATTTTAGAAATTTAGCATTATCATAAACTAATAAATTTGAAGATAACTGATATATCTCAAACCACTGAAGTCATTAATCTTTTTGACGATCAAATTGCCTCATCTTTGGCCAGATGTAGTCCCTCCCAGATAACTCCTAAGTCTTTTGGAAGAATATCCAATTGTTCGATGGTTTTCTTGCTTTTTGGTGCAATAAGATGTTCTGTGTTCATCTTGCTCTAGACCACAAGCTGCCATTTCTCCAAGGGCCTTTGGGTCTTCTTAAAGGGAAATGATATTTAGAGACTACAGTCTGGGTTCTAATGATACTCATTGTTACCAGGTCGATTACTGTTTCCAGACTTTTCCAGTGAATAAAGCTAGAAAAAAAATTCAAGAGGAAATACATCATGACTTTATAATATTTATTTCTTTCACACTGAAAACCTTAGTTCTTTGTCATTAAATTTATTCTAATAAATTATTTGGTTTCTCTTACTGTGTCTGTATTACAATTTTATTATATGGTTAAAATACAGAGTAGTCAATACACACACACAGACACATATATACGTCAAAATAATAATGCCAATATGATTACTAACAACAGTAATATTGTTGAAATAGTTCAAGATTTCTTTGAATCTTCTAGTCCTTGGGAGATACATATCATATATGTCCCCACTAAAGATGCACAATCTAATTACTAGGTTTTAAAGTCATCTGAAATAATTTTTCTCTATGTGCTTAAGCCACTCAATTTATATGCATTTACATAATTTTATTTTGCTTTCAACATTTTTGGGTGAGTATAGTTCTCTTTCCGATTAAATTTTGTTTCACGAGACTTTCAGATGACTCTTAAGTCAAATCTATAAAATAAAGTCCATTCAGATAGTCTAGTTTATATTGTCTTCCCCATTATCTTGTTTCCTCCCTTCCACACATAGGTAACAATTTTTATTAGTTTTTGGTATATCCTTTCATCAAAAAAAATTTTTTTAAAGATTTTATTTATTTATTTCACAGAGGGAGAGAGATCACAAGTAAGCTGAGAGGCAGGCAGAGAGAGAGGAGGAAGCAGGCTCCCCGCCGAGCAGGGAGCCCGATGCGGGCCTCGATCCCAGGACCCTGAGATCATGACCTGAGCCGAAGGCAGAGGCTTTAACCCACTGAGCCACCCAGGCGCCCCTTTCATCAAAATTTTAAAATAATATGTATGTATACAATTTCCCCCTGTTCTAAGATGTAAGGTAGCATACTATATACACTATTTCTCCATTTTGCTTTTTTCACTTAACAATATATCCTAAGATCTCTTTATAGTAGGATGTAGCAGTATGGATGCCTCATTCTTTCTTGTGATGCAAGGTTCTTCATTGTGTGGATTTGACTTAGGCTGTGGTTTCTTCAACTAGTCCCCTAGTGGGGCACATTTGGGTTGTTTTTACAGCCTTTAGCTATCACAATAAGTACTGTAACAAATAGCTTTGTACATAGAACTTAATGTATTTTTGCCAGCCTAACTTAGGGATATTTTCCTGAGTGGGATTGCTAGGTCAAAGAATAAATGTAATTTTGTGGAAGATGCATTCATGCATATGTAATTCATACATATGTAATTTTGTTGAATATTACCAAATGCCCCCTCATAGGAGCTGCTTTAGTCTGCATTCCTACCAACACTGTATGAGAAGGCCTCCTCTCCCACAACCCCACCAACAAACTTCTGGATGTTTGCCACCACAACAGATGAAAATGGTATTTTTATTCCATTCTAATTTGCATTTCCTTTTTTCATTTCACTAATTTTAAAGGGAGAAGACAGGTAGAAATGTGAACAGAGATTTTTATATTTGGTGTTAAGTAGATGTCTGTCCCTCTAGGCTCTAAGCTCCGTGAGAATGGGACAGTGGCTGTTTTGCCCACTCTTGTGTCTCTGGGGCTGGGCCCAGGGCCTGACACAGAGGAGGCACTTACCAGTGTATAAGGAAATGGAAAAATGCATGAATTAATGAATAAAAGACAAAAGCTGCCTTTTGGCCCATTTCATAACCGGTATATTCAACACCTTACCTTCACTCTTTCCTTCTCCTTTCTCTAGATTCACACCTACAATGACGGGAGCCATTTGGAAGTCTCAATTAAATTGTGAGTTTCAAAAAAAAAAATAAAGTCACAGAAGAGACTTGCCAATACCATGCCTATAAGGTTAATGTGTTCCGTCTGTGTAAGTAAAGCGTAGGGATGAGGTAGAGCAAGAAAATGTTTCTGCTGTTGACAGATACTGGGAAGACTAGCTTAGCCAGGTGAGCATTGGCACAAGAATGATGAATTGCTTGTTGAAGAGAAAGAACTATCTTCATGCAAACTCCCTCCCTCTTCATTCCATCCCATTCACAGACTCTTGGAACTGACAGCAACATCAGGGCTCATTGACTCTTGCCCCTGGTCAAGGGCATTCTGGCATCCATCCACCCTGTGTTTGGCCATCTCAGAGAACAAGGAGCTCATCTTACCAGGCAGTCCTTGCTACCTGGGGATGGACTAAGTAAAAACGTTCTTTGACTTATAGTCCTTTAGAAAAAAATAGCTTGCTTACCATTTATATTTTATCTTTCCTCTCTCCGGCCCCCTCCCCCAAAAATCTCAATTATTTTTACCCTTTCCTAAAATAACATGGCCCTTCACATGAAAACTCACTCCCAAACTTCCACCCCTTCTTCTCAGCTAGACACTATCCAAAGTTCACTTCCTTGACTATATCAAAATTACAGATTTCCACTTAATAAAAAAATCATGGACACAATTAAAAGGCAAATGACAAATCAGGAAAACACATTTTAAATATCTAAACCTGAGATGGTACAAATACTTACAAAATCCAAGGAATTTTTTTCAAATTAATTTTTTAAAAACCCGATCAATAAATAGGTCAAAAAGTATGAATAGTCAATTTGTACAAGAGGAAACCCAAAATGATAAGCCAATGAAGAAATACTGGGACTCATTTAATCAGAGATATAAAATAAAAACTATGATGAATTATGACTTTATACCCACCCAACTGGCAAAAATTAGTAAGTTGGATGATGACAAGTCATGGCAGGGCTGTAGGGAATACAGGACTCTTGTGTGATGGTAGTAGGAGTGTAGATAGGGGGCAGTCCCACTGTTTAGGGCAATCCAGCCGTATTTGGTCAAAGGCACTTATCTAGGACCCAGGAATCACATCTCTAGGAATGCCTCCAGAGAAATTCTCACACTGGTCTCTGAGGGAAAGTGCATGAAGATCCTTGTCATAGCCTTGATTATGGGGACTGAGAGCTGAAGCCATGTCAGGTGTCCATGACTAGAGGAATAAAGAAGTAAAATGTGGCATGGAACAGCAGCAAGGAGCAATGAAGCAGAGGTACAATCGATTCTCATTATTCATTGCAGTTGTGTTCTATAAAGTTGCTGCAAACACAGAGTTAGCAATTATTGAACCATTGCTCCTAGGGGAAATCTAGAGTTAGGTTCCTACAAGCCTCAGGTCACGATATTTTTGTCAACTCATCAACACACATTATTTTCTGTGTTTCTCTGTTTAAAGACATCTTATTTAATCCATATTTTTGATTTGTTAACACTGAACTCATGGCCAATGGTTTGTAACTCATGCCTGAAGGAAGCTTATCTAGCACACATGCAAGGCATGTCCCAGCCTTCTTGCACCAAGGAACTCTAGACAGCCTTTCAGCACTGTGTTTGGGATGATTTTAAAGAGCAAAATCATCAAAAATTCCCAGAAATGTGAAAAATATAGCACTAAATAGACTGCCACAGGGACACCATTTTATAGCATACTGAATCCAGAAGGCAAAGCATCTCATTGTTCTCCCTCAGCTGAGAACGTGCCTGCCAGTGACTCACAGTTTTCTCCACCCTGTTCATGTCCATGAATGACCATGAAGCTCCCCAAGCATTGATTTGGGGGTTACCAATAAATTTTAGAGAGTCAGTGAATTTGCAAACACAGAATCTGAAGATAATGAGGATTGACTGCATACTCAGCAACTCGATTGGTTCTTACAAACTAGAATTGAATGGAAAAAGCAAGACAGAGAATCAGATATATATAGTACAGTACTATTTACGTAAAAATATATGCAAAGCAGTAACACACGGTTTTTAAGAGCCCATACATATCAAAGGATACATATCAAACCTTTAAAATGGTTGCCTCCTGGGTGAGGGAGAACAAAACAAGAAAATAAATGAATCAACAAATTAAAGGAGAGACATTAGTGTGCCTGGAACAGAATGTGGCTAACTTACTTACCTGACACTCCCTTCCCTTTCTGCCACTTTGTGCTTTGTTGTGGGACCTGAATCCCCACGTTTTTGGCCTTTCCCTTCTCCAGACTGAGGCTTTCCTCTCTGAACACCATCCTTCTAGAACAGCTTATGGCATATTTTACTTATTTGCTCTTATTTATTTATTTACCCCTCTACTCCATTGCAAAAAGGGTTCAAGGCTACAAACAATCAGGCATGTATACCTGAATGAGCAAATGAATGGGTGATTTCTAGACCTTGTCCATCATATTCTGATCTCCTCCTCAGGATAAATCCCAATATTACAAAAGGGGGTGGCTGGTGCAGAGCAAGCTTTTATGTCCATTGAATAAGGCTCTCCCTAGCTGTTAATGCAAACTAGTACTGCATTTTCATTTTGCACAGTTATTGATGATTTATATTACTGTTGATTCATATTCAGCTTGTTGTAACTCAAACCTTCCAGGTCTTTTTCACGTGAACCACATTTGTGTAGTTGACTTTTTCTTAACCTGCCAGATTCTATTCTTTTAGATAAAAGCTAGATGATAGGTAGATAGATGATAGATGATAGATAGATAGATAGATAGATAGATAGATAGATAGATAGATAGATAGACTTAGCTCTAAACCATCAAGTCAGAATATTAAATTGGTTTGAAACTTATTTCTGTTTTCCAATGTATTGGCCATTCTTCCCAGTTCTGTGTCTCCTGAAAGTTGGTAAGAATGCCTTCAGCTACTTTAAGCTATTGATAAAGTCCAAGATAACGGAACAGCCTTTTGGTAGGTCATGTGTCACCTCTGGGAATGCTGGCCTCTGTGAATTCTTATAGACATGCTGACCCATCTTCGGTCACTTATATTGAATTTCTCTTTCTCTATTTCTCACCTTTCTCCTGAAGAATACCATGAAAACTTTGTAAGATGCTTGTCTGAAATCCAGGTTCACTAAAGGATCTATCAGCATGATCTTGCAACTCACTGAACTATGGAGTTGGAAATACATGCCAGATGTTATACAACACAGTGCATCACTGATGGGGAAACCAGGTGAGAGTACTGGCACAAGGACTCACAGTGAATAGTCATGAGTCCTCACACAAGTACCTGCATGAGTACTCACAAATGAGTACTCACACGAGTACTCAATATCCAGGTCAGGGAGATGGTCAACAATAGTGTCTTGACTCAAAGCCTGGACTCCTGATTCTACATACAAGGGACTTTACAAAATGTCCTGCCACTACAAGAGGGACCACACTAAATCCTAGTGACTGCTCCTTGCTTTTGCTCAATCTTTTAAATAAATCTACTCCAGGATGTTATTGAGGCTTCCTGTGATATCAGAAAACTGAAACCCAGAGAACATCCACAGCTTTAAGCTAAGTCTCTAGACCAGTGATTTCGGCCCCATCCCAACCCCATGGCCTGGGAGTGGGCAATGCTCACAGGTCAGATGCCTTACCAGACAGGGATGTATGTTGTGCAGACAAAACTACAGGCGCTCACCATAGCTTACTCCACAGACAGCAAGAATACCAAGGTAAAAGTGAGAACAGTACTCAAACAAATGAGTCTATTTCCTCTGTTACCCCCAATAATGTTGGAACTTCTCCATCTTCTTTTTCTGGATCCCATGCCACATGCCCACTAGTCTGTAAGCTCCCAGAAGAAAGGTCTATGCATTTTTTTTGTTATCATTGCAATCCCATTGCTGGCCACAGAGTAGAATCTCAGTGAAAAATTATTGAATAGCCAAATAAATGAAACATCACATGTCCTTTATACCTCCTTGGACAAATTTAATTATTCCCACTAGTTGGGATTTTTCAAAGAAGACTATCAAAATGTTTTTGCATGAACAGCAATGAGGCTTTGATAACAATAGCAAAGCTAACATGCTATGCCTCTATGGTACTGTATATCTCTGGCTCTCTCTCAATGTTCTTTGAAGAGCTCATAAATTCCATCTGATAATATCTCTGCAGGAAAGATGAGTATTGTTCCATTCTGCATGTAAGGGAGCTGAATCACCAGAGACCGGTCCTTCCATCAGGACCACAAGTAGAGTGGATAGAATCTGGCAGAGTTTGGGGAGTCCCATTTGGGGTTTGCTCACCATCTTCTTGAGAACTCTGTGTTTTGGGAATCATATTATTTGCTCTTTGTAATGCAGCATTTCAGCTTAGAAAGAGGTGACCAGTCCCTGCAGAAAATGAGGGTGTATCTATATTTTTGTTTCTGGAAAAATGTGTAGTGAGGTGTTCTACTGAAAGATAGGAATATTTTCTGAAGGTGCATTTAAATCATGAAGGAAGGGAAAGCTGGAGGAGAAGTCAACAGACTTGAGGTTCAGTCCTGGTCCTACGTGTCCCCTCAGGTTCCCTGCTGAGACAGGCTGGGGACAAAGGCTACCCCACGTGGTGACAACCAAGAGCCTGTGTTTACCAGTGTGTACCAGTACCTGGTACTCTACTAAGTGAACTTAGTACTGTACTAAGTGCCTCACCATTATTGGAAGCCAACAGCCTCCCTGGAATAAGGGAACCACATCCCAGGGACAGCTTTCATACATAGTCACCACAGATTATGATAATTTTCTGACAAATAGAAATTAAATGTCTTAAGGAAAAGACTTCTTGTTCTAATTTGCCTGCTATCTTCTTGTGTGCCCCAAAGCCTTCCTTGTCCTAGTAAGTTAAGTGTTACAATTTGCATTTTCCAGGGGAGAAAACTGACTCAGTAGTTTCTCACTCAAAGGAAATAAAGTAACTAGGAGAACAGGGGTGCCTGGGTGTTTCAGTTGGTTAGGCGCCCAACTCTTGGTTTCGGTTCAGTCATGATCTCAGGGTCATGGATAGAGCCCCGCGATGGCTCTGTGCTCAGTGGTGAGTCTGTTTGGAACTCTCCTTCTCCCTCTGCCCCTCCCCTGCTCATGCAGGCATGAGCATGCGTGCTCTCTCTTTCTCTCTCAAAATAAATAAATGAATCTTAAAAAAAAAACCAAAAAAACGTAACGGGCAGAACAGAGATTAAAGCCAGAGGAGTCTGATAGCAAAGTCCTATGCTGTTCCTCTCCACCAGACCTGCCCCTTAATGACAAGGGGGAGGGAATGAGATGGCATGTGTCCCCAGGAGCACCCTATCGACATGGGAACTACTGCTAAGATTCACTGTTAAGCAGGATAATTGACCTTCTCCTGATGGAGGACAAGCCATCATGCTATGTGGCCTTCGGCAGGAGAGCACAGCAGCCATGACAGGAGAGTCCAAGATGGCAGAGACTTCGGGCCATATCTGAATCAGCTAATGCCGACAGAGGAGAACATGAATGGCCGTACTCGCTGTGCATATGAGCACCACATGTAAGAGAATCACATATGCACGTGCACCTCTTCTTCCTCCAGGGCCCACTTCTCTGGGACAATCGAGGAGTGAGGTGAACACTGCATAGGTTTTTAGCTATTGAATTTTGTCTCTCCCCTGTCCCTCATGGCCCTTCCTCCATTCGTCCTTCTGTTTCCACTCCTCTGTTCCAGCTACCTGCACTCTACATTCCCGCCACTCACACCCTCTGTCTGCCACGGGGTGCTCCCAACCTGTTCCCTAAGTGATTCTGGCTCTTTCAGCTGAGCCTTAGAAACTCCACAGGTCTCTGGCATTTCTTTTATGTGCAAGGAGTTCAAGCGTGTAAGTAATATTCACTTATTTTCTCCTTCATGACTCAGAGACAGAGAGGAGGAGGAGGATCTGAGCACCTGCTTCCCCCATGCAGTAGCATCGGGCCTCCCAAAGGAGGCTTAGGAGGAAGGAAACCACCCCTCCCCCTCATGATTTCCACCAGGTGCCCCGAGAACCAACCCAAGAAGCAACAATCCAAGCAGAAGCCTCATGCCTGCCTATGCACACTCAGAACCCCTTCCCATGTCCCCTTCCAAGCACTGCTCTGCACCCTCCCAGTGAGAAATCACAGGGCTGCCACCATCATGCACACAGCCCCCAAAGACCCTCCTCTCCACTATGTTTCAGTTGTCCATGGTAAAGATCAGGTGTGGTTTTACCTACTTTCTGCACTCATCTGAGGTGAGTTCTTGCAGTGCCCACCCTGGTAAACTACCGTTGTGACATCTAATCTAGAAACGGAAATGACTGTGTCTCACCTGATTCTGATCAACAGGGACAAACTTCAGAAGGTTACTCTTGTTCAGAAATGAAGACCAGGCCAAGGGCAGGGCCAACGGCCTGAGAACCACACCATTTGAGAGTGGGGCCCCACACACAGCCCAGAGCAGACAAGACTGAGGACTGACTTCCCTGGGCCATGACCTTCTGGCAGCACCCCGGCGCCTGGCCCATGGTGAACATGTGATGAATGGCTGTGGACTTGACGTCTCCAGATGCATGAAAAGTGGGCCTGTTGTCAGAGGAAATGAAGAAAATCAATCTCATTGAAGACGCCCTGATTTATACAACAACAACAAAAGAACCTATTTTGCATTTAAGGGCTATTTTTAGGAGCCAGTGAGGCTGAGAACAGCATCACACAGCCCCAGCCACACTCTGGCCCTGACCAGCCCCTTGGTCTCCTTCCTCGTAAGCTCAAAGTGAACTCTCAGCCGGTCCAACCCTGTATGCTGTAACATTAGTTTTAAACTTGTTTAAAAAGATACAGGAGTATATGTATATTTTTTGTCTTTAGTGCCTTAGGCAACACTTTAAAAAGTACACAAAAAATTGTTTTAAGTGACCAGACGGTTTTTGACTTAACATACCGTAGTGGACACACTGTGGCCTGGAGGTCAGAGCAGTGGAAAAAGAGTCCAGATTATCTGAGCTCTAGCAACATCTCCTAGACCAACTAACTCTGAACTATGGGGCAGTAAATTAACATCTCTGAATCCCACTTTCCTCGTCTATAAAATTGAAAACGCTTGGATCACGAGAGCTTTGAGGTGAGTTACTACTGGTTTTACTCACAAGGAATACCCTCCAAAATAAGGGAACTAGTGTCTTGAGAGCACATTCTCCTCCCTCTTCTCCATCGCCCTCAAGGTTAGTGGTGAGGAGCGACCCCCTGGTTGGGCCCCCGGGCTGGGTCAGAACTGTGCCAAGTGCTGCAGGAAGGAACCAGGACCCAGGTGGCAGAAGGGGAGGTCCCTACCCATTGCCAGGAGATTTTATTTTGATTTTGTTAATTATGGTTTATTTAGCTCCTGTAAGAGCCACTTCCTGGATCAAAGCAACGTGTCATCCAAGAAGGAAAATACAGCATGGGGTGAAAGAAGAGGTCCAGCCTCCCTTGGCACTTCCTGCTCCAGCCCAATGGAGAGGAGAGGTTACTTCCTGGACCAGCCTGCAAGAGTCTGCTTTCCCAGATGGAGCTGAAATTCTTTTTAAACTACCATACCCCAGTGAGGAAAATGATGCTGCTGTAAATAAAACATACACAAATCTGGGAACTAAGAACAGGGAAATTGAATGAATTGGTTTGGGATTCTTAAGTAAAAATCAGAGAATAACCAGGGCAAAAAGCAGGGGCAGGGAGAAGTAAAGGAGCAGAGACTCCAAAAGGCGACAGAAGGAGGCAATGAGGGACATTTTGAGAAACAGGAGCAGACGTGAGGCAGGCTGAGCCTCAAGCCGTCAGCCTGGGCATTGTCTTCCTGCCTCCAGCGAGATGTCCTAAGCAGGTGAATTTTCTTGAAACGGGAAAGCAAGTGACAGGAAAAGGAAGTGGGAATCTTGAGCTCCCTTCCCAGACACGGCTGCTGAGGGAAATCCAGGGCAGGGGGAGAGGCCTGGGAGGTGGGGGTAGGGGTGTAGAGAGAATGCCAGCCTTTGCAACCCAGTCACTCTCTTCCCCGTGCCTCCCTTGTCATCAACTCTGATGTGGCATTATTATTTTTTTAAAGACTTTAAAATACTATTTTTACCCTGAGCACATTTTTTCCCTTTTCCTTGCAAAAGGAACAAAAGCATCACAACCCACATGCACCTCAAACTGGCAGCCCTGAGAGAAGGCAGGGCTCAGATTTAAATGACGAGGGAGCTCTAGCCCCACATTCCGCCCCCTCCTTGTTCTCACAGAAATGAAACTAAAAGGAATGCCAGGGGCTTGGTATTCTCACCCCTCCTGAAATACACAAGCAAAAATAGTATGAAATGGTGAATGGTGGGACTTCACAGCCGGTGTGATTATCAGTAGTAATTTTGACCATTAACAATTAGTATTACATTTCTACACATGGAAGGGGGGCATTCTCTCTTTGTGATCTCTCTCTCTCTCTCTCTCTCTCTCTCACACACACACACACACACACACACACACACACACACACACACAGCCTGGCTGCTTGGTTTATTCCACCACAAACATTCTATTCTGTTCTTTCATCGTTCATATTTCCCACGTCCCTTAAAATATCCAAGGCAACTAATTAAATATTACTGGGTCATTCAGCAGTTTAGGAAAGTCGACAACTTTCCCTCTCTGTTTTTTCTTTTCCTTCAAATAATGAGTACTTAGGGATCTTGATCAGAAACATCAAGATGGTGTCTTTCTTGCCGTCCCCCCACCCCTGACGTGACTAGGTTAGAGTTTGATAGTAGAAGTATTTATCTCTGAGTGTGTACGTAAGAGAGAGAAAGAGATTTAAATATATGTATATATTTGTGGTGTGTTTTTTTTTTAAGAAAAAAAATCTGGTAAAAACCACACAACAGCCCACAGTCTGTCTAAACTTTCTGAGTTTCTCTTAAAATGGAAAATATTAAGAGTATTACTCATACATTCATTTTAGAAATGGAAGGCAAAGGGAGAGCCGGTGATTCATTCCAATACCAGAGATAAAGAACAAATCAAAGCCAAAATGACTTCTGTTCTCTGGCCTTTGAACTCTGGGCAGAGGACTCGAGTGTCCCTGTGGGAACTGCACTTGGGTCATCCCCCAGGCCCTCACAGGCCTCACTGCCCTCTCTGAAACCCTGGGTCTTGCCACCATGCCACCCTCACCCCAGCCTAGTCCCTACTCATCTGGAAGATCTTGGCTGCGACCTGGCTGGGACCTTGCAAGACAGATTCGGTGTCTTGGCTCTTTATGGCGTGCTCCCTGAGCACCTGCTTCCTGGCGCCCTGGGGAGAACAGGAGCCAGAATCCCCTGCTGGAGGTCAAGCTCATCTTTACTGCTTTCCCCAGGGCACCCTCCCCCATGCCCTGAGAATGGTCTTGCCTCTCAGTGGCTGCGGGGCTAGGTGGACAGAGCCTGGCTGAGCTCCCGAGACTTCCAGCCTCCCACCCCCAATTCACATAGCACTTAAGAAAGAAGGAAGGCCCTGAAGATGTATGGGGGAAAAAAAAAGAAAGAAAGAAGTACAGATATGGCTTAAGGAAAACCCATTATTGGATATTTGCTGTAGAAGAAATAATAAATCAAGGTAATGATCCTTTGAGCAGACACCTGATAACATTTTTTTTGGAAAGATATGCCAGTGTACCTTAAAGAAAGATATTAAACAGATCCGTCAACCCCAGGCAAACTACGTTTGCTAAATAAACTGACAATTAATAGATAACCCAGAAGATAAACACCATTCAGGGAAGCGTGGCTAAAAGCCTGGTGTTTGAAAGAAAGGAGAAAATGAAGTTAGAGGATCCAGTACCAGATAAGAGAGGCCTCCTCTTGGGCTCCAGCCCCAAGTATCACACTTCGAATTCCCTTTCCCAGAGAAATCACAGCTTCCTCTCTAATTGTCTGGTTAGTGAAGGGTTAACCTCTCTTCAGTGTTTCTGTTTTAAGTGAAATAAGGTCCAGGTTTTTGTTCGTTTGTTAACTTTCCAAACACATAATAGGCACCTAGAAAGATTGTATATTACCATAAAATAATGCGACGTAAAGCTACCTCCTAGGAACGTGCTGAGCCCATACATTGAAGGCACTTTCTCATTTGTTATATGCTCACAGCCCAAAACAGAATGTTGAGCTAGGGTTCAGCTTCAAGTGCATTTGCACATTTATTAACCATGGTTTTGTTTTTGTTTTTATTTTTGTTTTAAAGATTTTATTTCTTTATTTGACACAGAGAGAGAGAGATCACAAGTAGGCAGAGAGGCAGAGAGAGAGGAGGAAGCAGGCTCCCTGCCAGGCAGAGAACCCAATATGGGACTCAATCCCAAGACCCTGAGATCATGACCTGAGCCAAAAGCAGAGGCTTTAACCCACTGAGCCACCCAGGTACCCTTAACCATGGTTTTGGTGTGTAAATCTATTCCTAATGCTAATTTTTTAAGGAGGAGCTTCTTTTTTATCGTTTTCCATTAGGAGCTACGGGTTTTCACAATGACGCTCTGATTTCTACGAGCATTTTCTATTTTAGACATGATGGGAGGGCAGACGGGCCCAGGAGGGCCCTCTCTAAAACGAGCAAGTGAATCCCGGAATGGGAGGACTCATTGCCCCCATCTTTCCGTAGACCCAGCCTCTTCATCACTGCAGCAGGGCCACAGCAGCCCGTTCCTGGGAGTGCTGTTGTTGTGAAATCCCTCCTTGTCACCAGTGTTACCGGGACAGTCTCCATGCCAACTCCAGCTCTCCGGTCCCTGGGAGGGCCACTGGAACACAGCAGAAGCAGGTGCGCACTGTCTTTATTGGTCTCAGCCTCCATCTCTTTCCCAAGACAGGCAAGTGATCACCTGGTCTCCTTTGTCCCCCCAGCATCTCTTTTCCAGCAGGCTTGCACAGCAGGAGTGACCCAGGGAAGTTAGCCTTCCCCTGTCCTCAGTGCCTGCTCCCTCTGCCTTTGCGGGAGGTATATATACACCATGTACAGCTGAGTCGTGGCCCCACGAAGGGTTCCCTGTGTCTTCTACCTGTGCCCTCTCTGGACCCAAGGAGAGGCTTTCTGTGGTATTGCAGACAGACCTCCTGTGTCCTCATGCTCCCACTGCTATTTTGGCCTTTGGGTTTGGCTTATTGACCCTATCTGGCACTTCTGTCCCCCTATAGGCATCTTTTCTGCCTCCCTCCCTCCCAGAGGCAGGTGCTCTGTCCTCTGCCCTCTGGGGTGGTGGCTGGTCCCCGTCCTGAGAGTAGAGCCTGTAGGTGCCCTACAGGCACCTTTGCAGATTGTCCCAGGATGTCCCTGTCTGCCTGATATCCAGATCCTGACCTCCACTGGAGGTCTCTGTCCCTGTGTTCTTCCCTTTGGCGGAACTTTTTTCCTTTATTCTGGAATTCCTAAGGCTAAGTATTTGTCAGAACTACCCAGGGAAGGTGATCTTCCCTGGCCAGGTGTATCTCTGGGACCAGAGGTGTCTCTGAAGCTGGATGAGTTCCCCTGACTCAGCCCAGTGGGTGGGCCATCTCGCTCCCTTCCCATCTGCCCTGTGATGTGGGGAGTAATGGGCTAAACCATGACAACCACTGGCCTCCAGTGTGGACATTACACGTAAGGACACACCAGTGCAGCCTGAGACAGGGAGGTAAAGCCCCAGCCGCCCAGTCATTTGAGAGGTCGGGCTCCTAGCTCTATGAGTCACCTCCAAATTTCTGCAATACCAATACACTGGAATGTTCCCAGATAAGCCAACAAGGAGCTGAAGATGTGGCCACCTGGCCAGCAAGGGCCATTTGCCACACTGGTCTAAATGTGCTTCCTGTTGCTGTGTTAGTATTCAGATTTGGTATTCGGGTGATGCCACTGAGCCCCTTTCATACCCACTCCTCACTGGGACATGTTCTCCTTTCTCTCCATTGTGAGAGAGAGAATATAGCAGTGTTCTGATGAATAGAGGGACAGTCGCTGTTGTCCATGGCAACAAAGCTGCATTGGAATGTGCTGTTTGGTAAATAGAGTGTGTTTGAATTGTGTGCATGTGGGCTCACTGCACCTGGGGTGCAGCGGCTGGGGGGTGAGTCCCTGTGAGGTCTTCACTAGATCCCTCCTCCGTGGACCTGAATATCTCCCTGCAAACTTGGCCTGCCTTCATGGAGGAAGAGCCTGGACCAGATGCCCCAAGCACATTTATTTCCAACCACGTGAGGGGAAAACGGAGAACATTAAGAGAATTTACTAAGTTGCCAAGTCTTCACATGCATCCTCTGCGTAATTATCTGGATTTCCCAACAACCATGTGTGGTAGCTATGGGAAGTCCAGTTCACCAATGAGAAACCTAAGGTGCAGGGAGGATCTATCAGCCAGAACAAGGGTTTGCGTCCTGGGTCGGCGTTTCCCCAGCTGTGAGATTTGGGGTGTCCAAGGTGTGGGACAGTTGACATTAGAGCTAGGTCCATTAGACCTAGACATTAGAACTCAAGTGACCATGACCTCCCACTACGTCATGAGCTGACACATTTTCATGGGCGTGGCTTCTTTTGTCCTTCAGTCTCTCATAGGCTCTGATGTTCTAAGCAGTGCTGGGGTTTTCCTTAGAAACCTGATTTCGAGTGCAGTTATCACGAAGGGTCAGTAGATACTTGAGTTCATTGTGTTGCTCGCTGACACTGTAACCTCCACGCAGCAGGGAGGTGGGGTTTGGAACCTCTACCAGCAAAGGCTCTGCAAAAATAGAATTGTCTTCTAAACAGGTACTTCTAACCACAGGAGCGGCCAAGGGCAGGTTTAAAGAAGAGAAGGTAGACCCGGCCGGGGACTGCTGCATGGAGCACGTCTGGGAGAAGGAAACCCCAGGAGGCACACGGGAGAATACTGCCCACAGTGCCTGGACCCCCTAGCTCGGACAAAAGCAAGTGGGACAGAAACAACAGGATCAAAAACCACAAAAACGGTGTTTTTCTTCTGCCCTCAGGACTTGGTGTTGCCTGTCTTCAGGCAGAGCAACTGTGAGCCGATGCGCACCCTGGGAAGGACTAGCCAGCGCAGGGCCAGCCTGGGTGGCCCGGGAAGTGGGCAGCACAGGTGAGCTGCAGAAGCAGGATGGCTAGTCCAGGGAGAGGACAGGGCAGAGGGCAAAACCAATCACTGCTGCGGGTTCTCTGGTGCCTCCAACAGCCCACAAGGCACAGGCACAACTCCCAGACAGGGCAACTGTGAACTCACACGGTAGGTAGCTGGAGTCATTTGGGATCCGTGCTTGCAAATATCTCTGAATTCGTTCCATACAGAGGCGTCAGTTCCTAACCAGTCACAGGGAGTGGGACCCGGGCTTCAGGACAGTGCAGGGGGAGCGCAGAGCATGTGGGCTTGACAGGTCAACAGACTTGAGCCCGAACCATGGCTCCGTCAGCAGGTGCCCAGGTGAGATGAGCCTCGGTTTCCTCAACGGTGCAGTGGTTGTATGTTGGCAGGAAAAAGGTGGCAGAGTCGAGTGGAACTGAGGAGCGTTTGATCAGACTCTCCACCAAGATGCAGGGGGGATGGTGGGGCTCCCAGTTCAGGGAGTGGCAAGAGTGGAGGCCAACACGAGGCTGGGCCCTGGTGAGACTGTCTAAGGTGGGAGAGGAGCACAGCCACTGCCCAGGAGCAGCCTGCCCAGTAGAGGGGGAACCAAATGTGCTGGACTCGTTTCCTTCCCTCCTGGCTCCTCTTGGTTTCTCCCACAGGCCAAACCCGGCATAGCCAGGGGGCTGAGGGGCCTGAGCTGCACAGTTCCTTAGGGTCAGCCTGCTAGCGCAGGAGGTAGGGCAGGGAGGGGTGGAGGAGGGCCGCGGGACCAAATGGAAACAAGCCAGTACGTTCAACAAATAATTTATTGAGTGCCAAGTGTGTTCTACACTCTGCTAGGGCAGTGTTGAGCCGAAGCTACAGACAGTGTGGGGTGCTCCCAGACAGGGCACTCATGGTCTAGTTGGAGGAGTCAGTTATTTACAAAAAGAGGAAATCGTAGTAGAGTTGCAAGCTTGCAAGCTGTCAATATGTCATGTCAAGGAAAAGTATGAGGAGTGATGAGAGTCGTGTAGTAGACTCTGACCAAGGAGCTAGGAGGAGGCACATGAAGAAGCCACTGTTGGGCTGAGGGGATAGGAAGGGTATGGGAAGTCATTTTAGATGAAAGTCTAGAAGGTAGGTTTGGTAGAGGAGAAGGTACTGAGCCACGACCCTCAGAGGCAGGAGGGGGCTCATCATACTTGACTTGGCAGGCCAGGAAGAAAGGTGGTCTAAGCTGTGATCCCCGAGGAGACCATCAGGCAGGAAAGTGAGTTATGTATGTTTTTAAAGACTAGAGCTGGTACAGAGTATGGGGAGAACTGGAGGGACTGGGAGTAGATGTTGGTAGACCGCTGTGGTGGCTGCTCTGTTGACCAAAGGGAGAGATGACAGTAGCTTGGGTTGGAGCCATGGCAATGGTTCATTCAATCATTTATTCAGTTAGGACTGTACTGTGTTCCAGCCACAATTCTTGGCCTGATGAGAGAACAATGGCCAAAAGACATGAGGTTTCTGTCCTTGTGAAGCTCAGAGTGGGAAAGGATATGTCAGTGGCTTGGGAAACCAAGTGAGGAGATCAAGCCAGTAGAACTTGGATCTGGGCTGAGGGAATGAGACATATGGAAGATAACACCCAGGTTTCTGGCTCGCATCATGGGAATAGCGGTGCCACTTGCTGAACTAAGGGATAGTGTTAAGAACCTGACTTTGGGACATTGGGGAGGGTTTGTGCTTTGGTGAGGGCTGTGAAAGATGTAAGCCTGATGATTCACAGACCTGTACCCCTTGGGCAAATAATAAAAATAAAATTAAAAAAAAAAAAAA